>ML251803.1:70439-131647 GCA_005239495.1 Nicotiana undulata
AACCCAAACCCTAAAAAAAAGATTGAAACTAAAAAATGCAGACCCCCCCCCCCCCACACACACACACACACACAAAAGGGACCTAATTCCCTAAGTTTGGCAGTCGTTTCCCCCTCCCCCCTTCTGTAATGTTTGAATGAAATCAATAAGAAGAGAAAAAGAAATTCGAGCTTTTATTGATGAATCATTGTGTTACAATTCAGAATTACAATCGAAACTAAGAATCTTCAGCTTGGAGCTCGAATTTTAATGATGGAATACCCGAAAGATAAGAAGTGAATGAGAGAAGAAAGAGAAGAATGAAAAGAAAAGTGGAGGGAATGAATTACCAGTTTTTGCATGCATGTATCTATCCAGCAATTGGGAATATAAAGCCCAGTTTGTTACACTTCAGCCCAATACTAACTAATTCTGTTATAGCCTACTAACTAACTAACAACCCAATAACCACCTCTTGTGAGAATTAATATGGCTCTTCATTTATTAAGCTAACATCTAATCTAAGCCATTCAATTCATACAACTAGTATAACACGTGTGAAATTTGAAGGTCTAATAAGCTGCCACGTCACCCTTCTTATTTATATCATTTATACGTATTCTTCAACCCACTTTCTAAATTCTACCTTTTTTCCCAAATTAGAGATAACCTCTGCAGACATAACAGTGCCCCCTTGTCCAAATCGGCTTTGTCCTCAAGGCCGGAGTTGAGCCACGAAGTCAGGAAACTGGCCTTTGATGTACCCCTAGTCTTCCCAAGTTGCTTCACCAGCTCTAAGGTTCGACCACTGAATAAGAACCTTGACGGCTGATGCATTGTTAATCTTGACGATGTGTCGCTGGAGAATGGCTACTGGTTGAATCATCAAGCGTCCATCTTGTCCGCAACTAGGAGGTTGAAGCTGAGCAACCACTTCAGAACTTATGCGTTTCTTGAGTTGGGAGACGTGAAACACCTGGTGGATCTAAGAGCCTATGGGAAGCTCTAAGCGGTAAGCCAATGTTCCTATCTTTTGTATGATTTTATAAGGTCCATAGTATTTAGCATTGAGTTTCATATTTTTTCTAACTGTCACTGAAGCTTGCCTGTAAGGTTGTAGCTTTAAGTAGACCTAGTCACCCTCATTCAAACTTCTGTCAGTCCTATTTTTATCTACAAAAAAATTCATTATAGCTTGAGCCACTTGTAGATTTTCCTTCAAGTGTTGTAGTATAGTCTGTCTCTGAGCAAGAGTAGCCCCTACAGCAGTGTGTGAGTGGAGTGTGGTAGGGAACCCATGGGAATCTCCGGGGGGGGGGGGGGGGGGGAGGGTGGGTGTAACCATAAACAACCTAAAATAGGGTTGCTTTAAGGGATGTGTGGTAATTAGTGTTGTACCACCACTCAGCTAATGGAAGCCACTTAAGCCAATGTTTAGGGTTGTTAAAAATCATTGCTCTGAGGTAGGATTCCAGGCACCTATTAAGCCTGTTTGCCCATCTGACTGGGGATGATAGGAAGTAGACATGTTGATCTTGGTTCCCATAGATGTAAACATTTGTTTTGAAAATTGACTAGTAAACAGGGAATCTCTGTCAGTTACTATGGACTTGGGTATCCCGTGTAACTTATACACCTATTTTAGGAATACTTCTGCAATTTCTGTTGTATAAGGGTGTTTGAGAGGAATAAAATGTCCATATTTAGTGAGTCTATCCACCTCCACCAAAATATAATTTTTGTGCTCAGAATGAGGCAAGACCTCAATGAAATCCATGGTTATATCTTGCCATGGTCCTTCAGGGATGGGCAAGGGTTGTAGTAGGCCTGGATAATGCACATGTTCAGTTTTGACTCTTTGGCATACATCACATTCTACAACCCATTTCTGTATGTCTTCCTTCATCTTAGGCCAGTAGAATCCCATTTGAGCCCTCATGTAGGTGCCTTGCTGACCAGAATAACCCCCTAAGGGTGATTGGTGGAATGCTTCAAAAAAATTGGCCCTGAGATCAGTGTTTCTTCCCACCCAGATCTTTTGTTTAAACCTGATGATACCCTGCTGTAAGGAAAAGGCTGGTTTGTTGAGAGGATTGGTGATCAATTCAATTATCAACTGTAGAGCCATAGGGTCAGGTTCATAACTCTGTATAATCTGCTCCATCCAGGTTGGACTGGTAGTGGTAATGGCACACAAGGAGGACTCGTCTTCCCCCCTTCTAGAAAGTGCATCTGCAACTCTATTTTATGTCCCCTTCGTGTACTGAACTTCATAGTCTAAACCAAGGAGCTTGGACAAACCTCTTTGCTGGAAGGCAGTGGTAACTAGGGCTGTTCATTTGGATCGGATATCCGAAATCCGAACCGATCCATTCACTTTCGGATTTCGGATTTCGGATTGGACCGGATTTCGGATTGTGTTTATAAAAATTTCGGATTTCGGATCGGATTCGGATTGGTATATTTTAATCCGATCCGATCCGAAATCCGAAATTATTAGGCAATGTATAAATACTATACTTTAATTTCGGATAGTCAGTACTTTCTTTACATCTTCCTCCAAGTTATTACCTTTACAATTGCTAGAGTTAGCTATATTGGCGCCATAGTACTCTCATAATTGTATAAACATGAATTTTTCTTAATGCATTGCCTCTTTTACAAAGAAAATATACATATTAGTTTGCAACATTGAGGCATTTACGATCCGAAATCCGATCCGATCCAAACTTTAAAATCCGAATCCGATCCGATATAATTCGGATCGGATTCGGATTGCATTTTCTAGAATCCGAAATCCGAAATCCGAATCCGAAATGTGCTAAATCCGATCCAATCCGATCCGTGCACAGCCCTAGTGGTAACCCTTTGCTCCAAAAGGTACTTTAAGCTTTGGTTATCTATTCTAATAATAAAATGACCCCCTTGAGATCGTGTCTCCATTTATCTACAGCTGATAGAACAACCATATACTCCTTTTCATAGGTAGATAAACCTAGGTGCCTAGGCCCAAGGGCCTTGCTAAAGAATGCAAGAGGTCTGTCTTCTTGCATTAGCACAGCTCCCATTCATGTTAAGCAAGCATCAGTTTCCACAACAAAGGGCTTGGTGAAATCTGCCAGAGCTAACACATATGCCGAAGACATGGCCTGTTTCAAGGCTAAGAAGGCAGTGTCAGCTTCTGTGGACCACTGGAAGGCACTTTTGTTCAGTAGATTGGTTAGGGGTCTCCTGATGACACCATAAGATTGCACAAACCTCCTGTAATAGCTCGTTATGCCCTAAAATCCCCTTAGAGCCTTGAGAGACTTAGGAACAGGCCAATTAGTCATAGCCTCTATTTTGGAAGGATCTGTAGCTACACCCTCCCCACTGATGATATGTCCCAAATATTCTACCTTGAACTGTCCAAAGAACACTTGGAAAGTTTGGCATAGAGCTGCTCTTATCTCAGTATCTCCATCACCTTAATAAGATGTTGTTTGTGTTCGAATAAGGGGGCACTATAAATCAATATGTCATCAAAGAAAACCAGAACAAACTTTCTCAAATAAGCTCTAAACACATGGTTCATAAGGGACTGCAATGTAGCAAGGGCATTGGTTAGCCCAAAGGGCATAACCTTCAACTCATAGTGGCCCAAATGAGTTCTAAAAGTTATTTTGTACACATCCTCTTCCCTCATTCTGATCTGATGATAGCCAACCCTTAAGTCAATTTTAGAATAAATGCAAGACGCATGTAACTCATCCATTAAAATCAACTAATGGAATGGGAAATTTATCCTTAAAAGTCATGTTATTAAGGGCTCTATAGTCAATACAAAATCTCCATATCCCATCTTTATTCTTGACTAATAATATTGGTGATGAAAAAGGGGAATGACTAGGTTGTATTATTCCATTATCTAGCATTTCATTAACTTGTTTCTCAATTTCATTCTTTTGAAAAAAATTGTACCTGTAAAGCCTTATGTTGACTGGTGTTGTATTTGGTTTCAAGGGAAGGTAATAACAATCATGGTTCCTCTTGGGTGGAAGGTTGGCTGGCTCCTTAAACACATTAGTGAACTTCTCCAAAACCTGTTGTATCACTTCAGGTACCTGCTCTTGGTCTTCTACTTCCTCTGTAGTTAGAGTAAACAAATGAGCTCAAATAGCTTGTACCTTCTTCAATAGGTGTTTGACTCCATTGGTTGTCATACTCTTGAGTTCTCCTTGACTATAAATTCCTTTGAGCTCCACCCTTTTACCCCTGTGAGTGACCTGAACCTTATACTCTATGAAATCTAGCAGCACTGGTTTGTGGGCCTTCATCTAATCCCCACCCAATATCATATCATTTACTAGCCTCACAGAATCCTCAAACTCCACCCCTTGAATTGCCCATTTGAACTTGTGACAAGTATGCCTGCTCATGAGATAGTTATCATTTGCAACAGTGATCCTCATGGGTGTGGATTTTGTAATCTTACACCCAATCTACTTAGCAGTTTCTATGTCTATGAAGCTATGTGTACTCCCTGAGTCCAATAGAATAGTTATTGAATTCTTCTAGGACATTCCCCTTAGCTTGATAATGTTTGGAACGTCAGTCTCAGATAGAGCATTTAGACTGATGGCCTCATCTATTACTTCTTCTTCTATCTGATTTCCTGGATTGCCTTCTTATCTAATTTCTCTTTCTTCTAATGCTTGTACCATAGCCTGGTCTCCAGCAACAGCCATGGCATTGATTTGTTTCTGTTTTCACACATTGCTAGGGAAATACTTGTCCCCACACTTCTAGCATAGCCCATTATTTCTCCTATTATCAAAACCTTTATTTCCCTGGGAAGAGTAATTTGATGGTCCTACTCCTTTAATTCCCCCAGATGGAGTTGTTGATTCCCATATGTTGACCCTCTACCCCAAGGAGCCTTTCCCTTCTTATTCCAAGCTTCAATCACCCTTTCTTGATGCCTAGATTTTTCCACGGCTTGGCTTAGGCTGTAGGGATTCAACATCTTCATTGTATGCCTTATATCTTCGTTAAGGCCTTCTACAAAAAAAATTAAGAAGAATTCCTCTGGTATTGTAGGACTTCAGATTAGATCCCAAGTCTTAAGGTCCTCAAACTTCTCTAAGTATTCATCGACTGTCCCTTTTTGCTCTATCTCCTTAAATTCACCAATAAGATTGAATTTACTGTTGTCTGCATCTTGGAACCTTTTGCAGATCTCTTCACAAAATTGTGGCCATCTAATATATCCCTTGCTTAAGTGATAGAAAAAATACCAGGCTTCTGCCCTCCCATTGAGATGCAGCACTGTCTCCTCAAGCTTCTGTTCTAGTAAGGAAACGTGTTATAGTGGAAATATCTCTCGCATTTCCTCAGCCATGAACGCGGATCAACTCCCACAACACCATCAAAATGGGGAAATTCCACCCTAGAATTGTAGCTGCTATGGTGGTTATGGTGGTTTCGATCATTGGCCAACACAACAGGGATCTCCGCCTCCTAAATCCATTTCCTTGTTCTCCTTGCTGATGGATCTCCACTGGAGAGCTTCCCAGTATACCTGCGTGATTGGGCAACAACTTCTCCATCAACACTTCGAATTTCCTTTCCAATTCATCAATTTTAGCATCTGTAGACTCATTCTTCTTATTTTCCTCTGTAATATGGCTTTGTAATTGTGCTTCTAACTTCTTAATACTATCCTCTATGGATTTTGATCTCGTATATGTAATAGTCATGATTGTAGGGCCAGGATATGCTCCGATACCAAATGTAATGTTTGAATGAAATCAATAATAAGAGAAAAACAAATCCGAGCTTTTATTGATGAATCACTGTGTTATAATTCAGAATTACAATCGAAACTAAGAATCTTCAGCTTGGAGCTCGAATTTTAATGGCGGAATACCTGAAAGATAAGAAGTGAATGAGAGAAGGAAGACAAGAGAGAAAAGAAAAGAAGAATGAAAGAAAAGTGGAGGGAATGAATTACTAGTTTTTGCATGCCCGTATCTGTCCAACAATTGGGAATATAAATCCAGTTTGTTACACTTCAGCCCAATACTAACTAATTCTGTTATAGCCCACTAACTAACTAACAGCCCAATAACCACCTCTTGTAAGAATTAATCTGGACCCTTCATTTATTAAGCTAACATCTAATTTAAGCCATTCATTTCATGCAACTAGTACAACACATGTGAAATCTCAAGGTCTAATAAGTTGCCACGTCACCCTTCTTATTTTTATCATTTATACGTATTCTTCAACCCACTTTCCAAATTCAACCCTAATTCTATCTCTTTCCCAAATTAGAGATAACCTCTGCAGACTAAGGGTGTAATGTGGTCCGGGCCTGGGCCTAAATGGTCTAAATGGGTCGGGCCAAACGGTCCCGGGCTAAACGATCCTAATGGGTGTAACCGGCCCATATGGGCCCAGGCTAAGTGGGACGGACCCACGGGCCTAAGTGGGTCAGGCTATTTTTTTTAAAAAGAAATTATCTAAGGCAATTTCTTATAAATTATATTATATAATTGTGACTTAAATCTTGTAATTCAAATTTAAACATTAAAAAATTGTAAAGAAATATTCAATGGAATGCGTTATAATTTTTATTATTACGACATTAACAAAAGATGGCAATATCTTTCTTAGTCTTCCCCCCTCCCTCCCCCCCTCCCCCCCCCCAATGGAATGAGCACAACAAGGTGCTAATACCACCATTAAAATAAGATGAAAAACTAGTGAAGATGTGCCAAAATAGAAGTTACATATTATCTCTTACAAATTTCATAAATCCTTCAAGGTTTTGGAGGAATTTCCGTTGGTGGTGGAGATAAAGAAGCTTGTTCATCACCGCTTCCAGGCGAAGCAGCATCCTCCGCAAGTTCCGCTAGGATTTCTTTGTAATTTTCGTCTATCTCTGGTTGTGATTCAGCAAGTCCAAAGTTTCTTCGTTCCGAGCGGATCCAATCTCTGAAGAGTACTGATTTTTTCAAGCTCTCCCTCATAGACACTCTATGATCACCGATTTTAAGTCTTGCTTGACTAAAAGCGCTATCTGATGCCACTGTTGAAGCTTGAATACTTAAAATGTCTCTAGCCATCCTTGAAAGAACCGGATAGTGTTTTTCTTTGTCCTTCCACCATTCCCAAACATTAAAGGAGCCGTCGGGATTCTCTGTTTCAAGTCCCTTCGGCAAATAAACTTGAAGCTCATTTAGTTGTGAATTATCACCAATAATTTCACCTTGAGAACCCATGAACCCCGTCCAAGCACTAAGTGTTTTTTGGCCGCAGTTCTTTTAGATAATTGCGAACTAGAGGAAGTAGGAGTTGGAACATTTGGTCTAGCATGATCTAAGACAAGTTGATAAGCATTATAAATTGTTTGAGCATTTATTTAAATTGAGGATTTTGCATCTGGAGTGTAGACAATTCCTCATTTGAAAGTGCTAAAGCATTATAAATATTTGTATACCAAAAGTGAGGACCTCCTAATTTCATAGTAGGATTTAACATGGCAGCAACACCATAAATAGGGGGGATAGGGAAAAAATATTTTTTAACCTTTTGTCTCATAGAATCAATAGCAAGTTCATAAATTACCCACCCTCTGAAAATTGATTAAACAAACCAGCAAGTTCTGCAAGATAAACTAAAAAGTTAGAAATAACAGGATAATATTGCCCAGATAATTCATTTGTAGCAACATAAAATTTTTCTAAAAAATCTACAAACATTTTAACATTAGCCCAATCCTGATTTGTAAGGTTCTCATCATCATCATCCCCAACACGAGCATTAAACGTTGCGTTTATTGGGTTTCTATATTCATATGCAACAACTAAATTTTCATACATGTAATTCCATCTAGTTGGACAAGGTTTAGGAATCTTTCTTTCTCTAAGGCCAAATTCATCGCATTTTTTAAAATATTCTCTAAGTCTACTTCTACGGTTTGAATAAAAACACCAATTAAGAGTCATTTTAACCTTTTCAATTTCAACATTTAAAATTTCATACCATCACCGATGATTAAATGGTAAATATGACAAATACATCTACCATGGAAAATATTACTAAATGTAGGATTTAGGGTAGTTGTAGGCAAAGGCTATAGCATTAGTGCTACTAGAAGCATTATCCATTGAAATTGACATTATTTTATCTCTAATGCAAAACTATCTACAAATATCTGCAACTGTGTTAGGAATAAACTTCCCTGTGTGATGTGAATTAATTATTCTATAAGCAATAATGCGCTTTTGTATTATCCATTCCTCATCAATCCAGTGACTGGTAACAGTAAGATAATCACAGTCATTACCACTTCTACCAATATCAGTAGTAACAACAACGCGACAATTTATATGAGTAAATAAATAGCGCAAATATTGTTCATATTCATGTTTATATTTATAAATATCACTCTTTACGGTTGTGCGAGGCCATCCTTTATAAGTAGGATTAAAAACTCTTTTAATATAATGCACAAAGTGAGGGTTAGAAGGAAAACTAAAGGGTAAGCACATAACAGTAACCATTTTTTCCAATTCATCACGATCTTTATTTGGATCGTAATATAAAATGCCACCGGTAACAGTGTTAATTCCCGGTTGAACTAGATTTGACCCGGTACTAGGATTAACCTGACTAGGTACACTTGTCCCCTCTTGCGCACCTTTCATTTGAAGAAATCTAGCTTTATCTTTAGGGTGTGTCTTTATGTGTCTAGTCAAGCTACCCGTACCGCTACGGTCTCCAGTAAATTTACGAGCCATCAAAGTTCCACAAGTTTTACACCTAGCCTTATTTTGATCTCTTAGTTGAATAAAAAAGTGTCAAACAAGAGATGTTTCGCACCGTTTAGAAGGTTGTCTATTAAAAGTAGGGGTAGTAACAAGAGGGTCAGGCGGGGCATCATTGGATTATTATCAGTTGGGTTAACTTCAACAACAGGACTAGTAGGTGTATCATCATCCGGTTAAGTTTCATCTAAATCCATATTTTCCTCATCATTTTCATCAATACTTGGATTACCATAAAGAACATTCATATATTCATGGTTTAATTGTTCACCTGGTGCAATATCATGGTAAAATTGACTATCGATAAATTATAATAAAGGGTTATCACTATCAAGAATAACAGGTGGAGGACGGGTAACAAGTTTGGGTCGGGGAGCCGGGGGAGGAGTAGTAGCTTGGTCACTAGATTCACCAATTTTAGATTTTCTCTTACTTTTACCAAAAAAAATTTCAAAGAAAAGTTCATATTAATTATAATTATACAAAGTGAAATAAACAAAACTATAATATTAAAACTTAAGAGTTGGAACGAGTTTACCGAATTGACGAACAACTTCTTGAAAATTGTATATCGTTGAAGACTTGAATACTTCAATTCACCAACTTGATAATTTTTCACAAATTGCAATAATAAAGTAAGCAATTATAGAAGAAAATTAGAGAGAGATTAATGATTTTGTGAGAAAAAATGAAAGGACGAGGGGGTATTTATAGTTGAGAAGAGGGAAAAGTGTAATTATAAAAAGTTTGGGAGGCAAATGACTATTTTTGAAAGTGCCAAACGGCTAAATTGGCAGGTCAACGACTATTTTTTAAATATCCAACCGTTGGCCAATTTTTTGGAAAAAAAAATTAAAAAAGTAGCTATTAAGCCCGTTTGAACCGGCCCACGTATGAAAGTCGGTCCCGAACTAAACGGTCTCGGGCTCACGGGCTGCACATTAAGGACCGACTCATATGGACCTTTAGGACCGTCTAGGCCCGGACCACAAGGGCCAGCCCGTTTAGCCCAAAACCCATATGGGTTGGCGGGCCTGGGCCGGTCCCGGGCCTGAACCGGACCATATTACACCCTTACTACAGACATAACACCTTCTGACTTATCTTCCTTGTTTTCTCAATTGAAAAGAAACACACAAAAATAAATGTACAAAGAAGAGAAAAAGAGGCGAGCATAAAATTAGGGGTGGAAAACAGAGGAAACACACTGGAAAGGGGACGGGGATTTTCTGGACTAAAATTGAAAAAGAAAAGAGCAAAGAAAAACAAAAAATAAGACACACATAGTTAGCAAGAACAGAAAGACGGGAAAATGTGAGAGCGACAAAGAATAGAGAGGTGAGATTAGAGGAGATTAGGAAAGATCCTTGATGTTGCAACCTCTTTCTCTTGTATACCATCTTCACATCTTTCATTTTTCATGAATTAACAACACCCATATCCTCCCTATCACTCAAAAATCACTCCTAAAATACCATGTAAAAAAACAAGTTCTAAAACCAGCCAGTACCTCCATCGAAACTACCTTCAAATACCATGAAAACTACATAAATTGAATTTCTGTCGTCAACTCCGTCTTTGTCGATGAACCTAATTTTCCCGACGGAAATTCCCGTGGCAACAGTCATCGTTGGAGAGTCGAGGTCCATCCGATATATCGTACAAGGATCCGGTCAGCTCGTCCATCTTGCTGGGTTTTGTGGTTAACAGTATCAATTGAGATCCATTCCTGACTTTTCTCTATTCGCTACATTTTTTTTTTTCTTTTTCTGGCATATGATATTTGGATGATGTGATTAAGTTGATGAATGTCAGGAGAAACCTGAATATTTGTTTGATTGATTATTAAAAGGATATTAGTCAGTATTTTGAATTTACTTTAGTTTGGGCAGACGTGGGTTATTAATTGTTAAATAAAGCTTAGTTAATGAAAATAGGTTTTATTCATGGGCTATAATGGATCTGGGTCATGGGAGCTGGGAAATCCAAAGCCTATTAGTAATTAATGGTTTTCATGCGTACACGTTTGAGTGATACGATTACGATTTCAAAAAATGAATATTCGTAGAAATGCTTTTTAGATGCGCATTAATTTATTATCGTGATTGTGTACACATTCGTGTGACATAGTAATGATTCTCAAAATAAATCAAGGTAGGTGTTTGCGCGACTATAGACGAACAATCTTAATAATAATAAAGTGTTATTAATTGTGTACACGTACGTATGACATGATTCTTGACGCGCCGAACAAAATGAGTACACGTACGCGTGACTCGTTTTAAGATAATTTCATAAGTACGAATAATTAAGCAATTAAAAGCGGTAAAAGGGTAAATGTACATGGGTTCTAAAATGAGTAATTAAACAGTTTAATTAGGCCATGTATGATTGAAAGCGACCGTGCTAAAACCACGGAACTCGCGAGTGCCTAGCACCTTCTTACGGGTTAATAAAATTCCTTACCCGGTCTTCTGGTTTCGCGGACGTTTAAACAAAGTCAAATTTCCTCGATTTAGGATTTAAAATAAACCAATGACTTGAGACGCCATAATTTATTCCAAGTGGCGATTCTGAATAAGTAAATAATTCAATTTCGATTAATGTCAATAAAATTGAAAAAACTATCATATCCCTTCAGAAAAAAGGAGGTGCGACAAGATTCACTGTAAGACTATTAAATTGTGAAGATATTATTTATGGAGAAGTTTTCTTACCAGAAAAAAAAATGGTAGTTAGTTTGCTTTAAAAGTTTTTAATGTTCCACTTTGGGGCCGGATGTTGAAAACATCAAGTCCCTCTCTACAAACAATTTAAGATGTCGAAGTTAACAAATGCTTAACACGTGAAAATATATACTTAAATCAAGCTTCAGCTGAATTGAGAATATGCACTATTTTTTATTTTCTTTTTTGCGATACAAGAACTTATGAATAAAAAATAAAATGAAGAAATCAGTTAATCAGTACTGTCTTTGTCGTGTTTATATGCCTTCTCTTGACTATCGATCGAATCAAGATATGCAACGATATGAAAGAAAATAGTTTTATTGGGAAAAGAATTTAATCATTTGGTAGTATTCTAATATAGTCCAATTACAATTCTCAGACACTGACAAAATGTAGTCAAAAAGTTGTCATAAAGTTAAACAAATTTCCTTAGTTTGATGATAATCAGATTTACCACAAATTTTGAAATTTCGGGGAGGTGGAGAATGCCAATTCCCATCTCTAAGAAATTAGCAAATGTGTGGCACACTTGAAACTCAAAAGTATATATATGTAATAATTGATTTAAAACTTTTGAAAATATTAAGACAAATTTAGTCTTAACTTATATTGAGAAACATGCCATATATTGCAATTCAATGCTCGGAGAACTTATGAAGATAAATGTGGATTTAATTAAAGTGAAGAAGCCATTTAATCAGTGTTTTTATCGTGTTTATAGGTATCCTCTTGGCCGCTGAATATACGTGGAAAGCCGCATTCATTCAATTTCGACAATTCACATTTATTGATGTTTTGGGGAAATGTATTTAACATCAATTGTGATAAAAACTAGAGTAGACCAAACTCTCTATCAGTTGCCAGAGTAAGAAACAGATTGTAAACGAAACAGTATAGAGAACCAACTTCTCTATCTGTTTCTACAGTAAATCGGTAATAAATAAAAAACACACGATATTTATATGGAAAACTTCTTGCTCAAGAGATTAAAAACCACGACTTATCCTAGTAGGATTTCAACTCTACTAAACCAAGCAAACTTCAGATTACAACCTATTGCAATCTAGTAATTAAGTTATTAATCCTTCACTCATTACAATAACTCTATTGTAAGCCCTTTATAATAACTCTATTACAAAGCAACAAACATTTACTAACTCTAGTCAATCTAGGAATTAAACTCTTAATCCCTCACCCTTACAAAAAATCTATTGTAAGCCCTTTGCAATAACTCTATTACAAAGCAACACACCTTGACTAACTCTAGTCAAGAAACTAAATCAAACTGTGGTTTAAATCTGTCATACAAAGACACTTCTTGAAAGTAGTGCGGGATTACAAATAAAGAAAAAAAATAACAAAGACTCAACAAACCTAAAGACTTAAGATATCTTCAATCTTTGTATCTGGTCCTTGAGGTTGCAGCAACTTTGTTCTTGAAAGAGATGGTGGCAAGCACTTGAGAGAATATTGTCTTTTGATTTACAAGTGTTGGAGAGGTGAAATCCCTTGCCTCGTGTTAGATAATATGTGCGTGTGATGTCATGAAGGATGATGCAATAACGTATTCTTTAGTATGGTCTTAGCAAGCTACAGTTGTGCCGATGTACTGCTGCAGACGGTACACTGCAACAACTTTTACACCTGTAGAGTTGATTGTGCGACGACCAGGGGAACTTATCAATATTTGTTCCCTCTGATGTTCCCTTATCTGATTTCATTGAGAATTGAACCAGACATTTGACTAACTCTGGATGCAAGGGAACAAATTGTATTAGGTTCCTTTTCTGGTTCTCTCATGAAGTTTGTCAAATCATCAAAACAAATGACGCATAACTTATCAATTTTTCCCTTTTTGATGATGACAAACTTAGAATTTATATTCCCCGTGAGAATCAGATCTCCACATTGTTTCCACTACGAATCAGCCATATTCCCCCCTGAGAACTAGAACAAAGGAACTGATCATAATCGGTTCCTCGAGACTGCTTGAAAAATCATCAAAACACAAAATAGTATCACTTATCAATTTTCTCTTTTTTGATGATGAAAAACCCAGAACTGATATTCCCCCTGAGAATCAGGTTCCTTACATGTACTAATCACATATGGTTCGTACATGGTTCTTGAGAACGTTTGGCAAATCATTAAAGCATGAAACAACGTAACTAGAGCGATTCCCCCATTTTTATGATGACAAACCCAAAATTGATGTTCCCCTTGAGAACCAGATTCCTCACATGTTCCCTTGCGGATCAGACCTATAATCAACATGTTATCAACAACGTTCCCCCTATGAAGAAAAGCTATCTTTCATGCACAATACATCATATCAATTCGATTTTGTTCCTCCCCCCTGTTGACACCTTTGTAACTTCCCCCTTTTGGCATCATTAAAAAGAATAACAAAAGAAGCACAACCAAAAAGAAGTCCAGCAATATTAACTCATGCCATTTTGGCAACACAACATAAACAATAACAAGAACAACAAGTGAATGTCATTGCACAAAATAGAGTTATTGCTCATAGTAGAGTAATTATAACAAAAGCGAAGTAGTTTCACCAATACAAAATATGAAAATTTAAACAGCTAAAGTACCAATGTCATCAAACATAGGGATCAAAAGAAGATGAATTCGAGGCAATTTGGAACGAGTGAAAGACATGGATCACTGGGCAGGAAGAAAAGTAAGGGTTTAAGGCCTTGATGAGCATGTCCATTCTTTCATTCACAATCCTTTGATCAATGATCATCTCTTCTCTCAGGTCCTCTACCTGTTTCCTAAATCTTCCATTCTCGCCCTTCAACTTAGAATTCTATTCTGCCAAGGGTCCAGGAGGACCTGGTTATCTACCTATCCGAGCAGACTGAACCATCAATCAGATCACCAAGAATCTCCCCAAGCTTCTCCTCATCAAGAACAAACTTCACATGCACATATAGCATCAGAGTATCACATACAATATAGAAGTTTTTACTTCTTCTTCAAAAACGTTGGGACTTGGAGGAACAAACAGGTGATTCTATTTTGGAACTCAACAATGTCAAGAAGTTCCTCCATTTTTCAGCAATATCAGAGTCAACACTCTTCCTAGCAGCACTTTTTGAGACTTCGGAGTCTTCTACCTCTCCAAACCCGATAACTCAACCTTTTTCTCCTTTAAGGAACCATGTTCCTCACTCACACTACCCTTTCTTTTCCTGAGCGGCCATGTCTCGCTCTTCTTCTTCTCAATCTGTTCACCCTTATCATATGCTGCATCTTTCTCATCCAACTTTCTTTTCTTCATTTTTTTTTTGAATTATTTCTCATAAGTGAAGATTTTTCCACTTCATACTTTCTTCCACGATCACCACATCAGCAGGTCACAAAACTTTATCATCAATCAACCTACTTTTTATCAATCCTTTTTACTGGATCGGAGGTTTGTTTAAGCATAGACCTCAAGAGAAAAAGATCATCATCAAAATCAACATCTCAAGAAGGATTTGAGAGACCAGGTCCCTCATTCAGTTCCCCATTTCTCATCACATTCATCGATTTCTCCATCCTTCAAGGCTTCTACAAACCCAACAACAATTTTAGCCTCACTCTCTATAATATTAGATCTACCACATTCCTTTTCATTTAAAGTCTCATCAAAATCTACCAAAGACTTTTTGGGTTTCGATTCAGATGGAGTTAGGATTTTGGAAGGAGAAAGAGTTGGGTTCACTTCTGGCGTATTTGGAGAGAAAGATTTTTTTTAGATAAGGTTGATTTGGTTTTGAAGAGAAGAATCAGTTTTGGTTGGGTGTGAGAGAAGGAAATGGCTTTTTGGGGCAACGGGTCAGTTCAGAGAAGGTTTAGCATTTCAGACATCAAAGTTTGGAGAGAGACGGGAATAAATTAATTACATTACACTTCAGCAGTTTAAAAAGGCATATAAGTATTGAAGAGACTACTAACCTGAGTCACAGGAACCAGGTTCTTTGACGGTTTTTGAAAATTTCAGCAAAAACTTCTAGAAGTGCAATGTCACTCTCACGTGTTTTGTCCTGAAACTGCCATGTATGTATACCTGTAACAGTATAGATTTGAGTTAGATGTCACCAAAAAATACTTTTTAGCATTGTACCTTTCCTTCTTAACATAGCCAATCATCGAGGGACCAGGTCCTTAGTTAAGCTTGATCAACGCTAACTCCAGACGATTTCTTTCAAAGTGTTCCCTGCTCAGCGCCTTGGTGAAGATGTTTGCTACCTGGTCCTCCGTCTTCCAAAACTTCATACAAATCAGACCCTTTTCAACATTATCCCTCAAAAAGTGATGCATATTAATATGCTTTGTCCTTTTGTGTTGTACCGGGTTCAAGCTATAAATACACCAAAGTCTTCAAAATGTTGCTTGATCTGTGGTAGTTAAGCACAATAAGAAACATCAACCACGTATTCAGCTTCAGCAGTAGAAAGAGCCACAAATTTTATTTTTTTTGTACCCCATGAGATCAAGCATGACCCCAGAAAATATGTCGTTCCAGACGTGCTCTTTCTATCCACAAGATATTCAACATAATCGGCACCAGCATACCCAACCAAGTTTAAAGTTTCTCCTGAAAAATAGCCGAGGACCAGGTCCTGCGTTCCATTAGGATACCTCAAAATTCCATTGGCAACCTTCAAGTGAGAGTCTTTTGGGTCAGGTTCCAATCATTGTTCTATCTGAAAGCCTAGGGGCCAGGTGTCACACTTTGTTCCTCCAACTGATGGAGTTTTTCTTGCATAGCAGCGATCCAATTAGCATTTTTCAATGATTCTTTGATGTTCTTAGGCTCGATTTGAGACAAAAAGGCTGAGAGGGAAAATATGTTATTTGCGTTAGAACTAGATTGAATACTAGAGTCTAAGGGTGTGATTACATTTTGAAGGGATGTGAACTCTTTTGCTTCTAGTTGGAAACGTGAACTTCAGAATTTGAAGGACCGGGTTCCTCCATATTTGAACATTATTGACATCAACAGAATTATGACTTCCACTCATTTGTTCTGCATCAGGAGATGCAACATCAGCAACCCTATGTTCAGCTTTAGTCGAGGTAATAGAGGGACCAGGTTCCTCTGTGCCTTTTGGAGATTCTGTTACATCTCCTTAACCCCTTTGCTTGACTTGACACATCAAATCAGTCTTTTCACTTGCAATATCTATAGCTTCACCGGGAGAATTTGTAAATTCTCCATCTTCTTCTTCTTTGTTATATGACCCTTTGCCACCATTGTTGATAATAAAACATTTTGCATCCAAATGCTCTCAGATAAGTCAACTTGGGTTTTCTCCTATTGAGAATTTCACATAGAGACTTCTTGAGAATGTACATGATCATGCACTTGTTAATCAAGTAGCAAGCGATGTTGACTGCTTCAGCCTACGAACCAGGTCCTTTATAACCAACTTGTTCAACAAACAAAAACTCGCATGCCCCAGTTGTCTGTGCCATAACTCAGCATCATCATCAATGACACTTAGGCATATTAGATCACCACCATTCAGTGAATCAAGGTCTGCAACATAGATTTTCTTGAACCTTTTGGCGATCAACACCACTTCAACATTGAGATTGGTGATAGTGCAAGATTTGGACAAGAATTTCACTTCATTTTCCCTTATCACAGATTTGAGACACACTCAACAAGCTATATTTCAAGCCACTCACATGGTACATACATTTTCAATTGCATGGGGGAGTATTTTGCCAATTTTGCCAACACCAAGAATATAACTCTTCTTGCCGTTTCCAAGGAACACACTCTCTCCTTGGAAAACCTAGAGTGAGAGGAAATCATCCATTCTTCCAGTCATATGCTTAGAGCATCCGCTATCCATGTACCATTTTTTGACTGCTACCTCTCACTCCAGCCTGCACACGAAATCACTAATTAGACTTAAGAACCCAAGCCATCTTGGGTCCCTTATAATGACAGAACAGGCGAATCAAACTTCTTTTTTCCCATGTAGGCAACACATATTTTCTTCAGGGAACCAGGTTCCTCAACAGTAGGCCTCTTTTCAACAAAAAATTTGTTTTTCTGCAGAGACTGAATTTTAATTTTACAAGAGTCCTTGTAGTGACCCATTTGACCACAGTAAGTACACAACCAATTATCAGCCACAATTACATACTTGATATGGGGATTATAAGGGGTTTTATCCTTTTGGAACCCGATTCCTTGCTTGTTTCCACCATTACTCTTGTACATAGACATTATTGCGTCAGAGGACCATGTACATTTAAGTGACCTATCAAGATCATTTTTAACCCTTTTCAAATCCTCCTGAAGTTGTCTATTCTTTTCAAGCTCATCAACAAGACTTGTTTTAACTTTTTTAAGCTCACTCTCAAGCTCAAGTTGAGCCTCACTAGCCACTTCTTTACCCTTTGTGTTGTCCATCCATTTGTTTGGTTTGGTTTTTCAACAAGTTATTTTTTCTAGTTACTTCTTCCACTTGTTCCTTCAATTCTACAATAGAAATTACCATATCATCCCTCTCTTGTTTTATGTCACCAATTTCTTCCAAGCATTTTTCTTATTAATGAGACTATGATAGGCATCAATCAACACGTTTGCTAAGAACATCAATTTTTTCTTAGAATAAGTTTTCAAATTTCTTTGAACATCAAGAAAACTTACCTTATCTTCCTCCTTATCCTCATCATCATCATATTTGGCCATGAGTGCAAAGATTGGTTCATATTCTAAAGATCCATTGTCAGCAACCATCATAGATGTATCTCCTTGGTCATCTTCACCTTCATCTTCACCGAAGGAATTTCCCCAGTTAGCCAAGGCATGCTTCACCGTGTTGTCAGCAACATCTCTTCTTTTGAACTTTCTGTCAGGGACCTGGTTCCTCTTAGACGCCTTTTCGGTGTTGGTTTTGTAGTGATCATGCTTATGACGAGGACAGTCTTTAATGAAGTTCCAGACTTTCCACACTTATCGCAGCAATCATTTTCTTTGAAATTCCTGTTGGAACTTCCTTTCTTTGGAATCCCACAATTTTTTTCGAATCATCTTTTGCAATCTTCGAGTGAGATACTTCATGTCAGATTAATCACTACTTGAGTCTTTGTTGGCAACCTTGAGAACCAGGTTCTTCTCCTTCTTGGGGCATCTTCTTTCAAGATCCTTCTTTCTCTTCATCTCATGAGTTTTGAGATTCCAAATGAGTTCATCAATGGTCAGCTTCCGCAGATCCTTGGATTCAGTGATAACATTCACTATACTTTCCCAGGAACCTGGTAAAACACTGAGTATTTTTCGGACTAGCTTGTTTCTTGGGATGACTTCTCCAAGGGAGTGAAGCTCACTGATAATGGAGGTGAAACGTGTGTGCATATATTGAATAGACTCATCCTCCTTCATATTGAAAAGCTCATACTCTATAGTAAGCATATCAATTTTGGACTGCTTAACCTGAGTAGTTCCCTCACGGGCAGTTTGAAGAGCTTCTCAGATCTCCTTAGCAGACTGACAAGCTGAGAAGCGGTTGTATTCATCTGGTCCAATGCCACAAACAAGAATCTTCTTTGCCCTGAAATTCTTCTCTATAGCCTTTCTATCAGCATAATTGTACTCTTTTCTTGTTTTTTGGACTGTAACGGTTCCCTTACCAACAGTTTTCATGGGAACAAAAGGTCCATCACAGATTACATCCCACAACTCTGAGTCCTCGGCCATGATGAAGTCATGCATTCTTGTTTTCCACCAACCATAGTACCGCCCGTTGAATCTTGGTGGTATGTATGTTGATTGTCCTTCCTTAAAATTTGGTGGAGCAGCTATGTAGATCCTTTCTAGGTGTTAACATTGTAGAAAAAACCTGCTCTGATACCAATTGATAGAAACTAGAGTCGACCAAATCGTATAGAGAATCAGGTTCTCTATCAGTTCCCGCAGTAAGAAACAGAATGTAAAACAAAACAGTATAAGGAACTAGCTTCTCTATATGTTCCTACAGTAAATCGGCAGTAAATAAAGAACACGCGATTTTCACCTGGAAAACTCCTTGCTCAATGGATTAAAAACCACGACCTACCCTAGTAGGATTTCAACTTCACTAAATCGAGAAAACTTTACATTACAACTTGTTGCAATCTAGGAATTAAACTCTTAATCTCTCACGCCTTACAATAACTCTATTGTAAGCCCGTTATAATAACTCTATCACAAAGCAACAAACATTCACTAACTCTAGTCAATCTAGGAATTGAATTCTTAATCTTCACCCCTTCCAATAACTCTATTGTAAGCCCTTTGCAATAACGGTATTACAAAGCAACAAACCTTGGCTAACTCTAGTCAAGAAACTAAACCAAACAGTGGTTTAAATTTATCCTACAAAGACACTTCTTGAAAGTAGTGTAGGATTACAAATGAAGAACAAAAATAACAAAACTCAACAAACCTAAGGACTTAAGATATCTTCAATCTTTGGACCTGATCCTTGAGGTTGTAGCAAGTTTGTTCTTCGAAGGGGTGGTGGCTAGCACTTGAGAGACTATTGTCTTTTGATTTGCAAGTGTTGGAGAGGTGAAATCCCTTGCCTCGTGTTGATAATGTGTGTGTGTGATGTCATGAAGGATGATGCAATAAAGTGCCCTTTAGTTTGGTCTTAGCAAGCTTCAGTTGTGTTGTTGTACTGCTGCAGACGGTACAGTGCAACATCTTTTACAGCTGTAGAGCTGACTGTGCTACAACCAGGAGAACTGATCCATATATGTTCCCTCTGATGTTCCCTTATCTGATTTCATTGAGAATTGAACCAGACATTTGACTAGTAACTCTGAATGCAAGAGAACTAATTGTATTAGGTTCCTTATCTGGTTCTCTAATGAAATTTGTCAAATCATCAAAACAAATAACGCATAACTTATCAAATTGAAAAAGTTATTATTCCCTCCGGTTACTGTTCACTATACTAAAATATATTTTCATTTTTAGAATGCATGTCAATTTTAGCAAATCAAGAGAAGACCATATTTTATTCATTTTTTATTCTTATGGTTAATTACTCATTTCACAAATCATTTCCAAAAACTTCTCAAAATACTATCATTATTACGGTTATTATGATAAAATATGCAGTTCATCTATTATTTTTTAAAAGGCTTTCAAAGTTCATTGTGGACAAGTAAAAGTGAAAGGATATAGTAAGATCTAACATTTATTTCTTGTACATTTGGTACCGTCTTTTCGAAAAAACTATAGTGGTTAATATATTTTCATTTTGATTAAAACACGCGACGATCTCTATCTTTTAAAGGAGACCGATTTTGTGAAGAATGTTTGCTTGATTTTCTTTTCTAGATACTTATAGGAAATCACACTATTAGACTCACGGCTAGTAATTCGGTTAAAACCGACCACAACAAACCGACAAACTTCGGTCGGTCAAAAAATCGTTCGAAGTCGTTCGGTATTTTAAAATATTTTATTTTTCAATTTTCTTTTATGAAACTAACTAACTTCGATCGGTATTTTTTGGTCCCGTAAATTATTATTTTTAAGAAATCGGTCAACTTTTGTCAGTTTTTCATATAAAATAAATAAAAATAATATTAAAAAACCTACCGATGTCATTCGGTAATTTTATTATTTTAATAAAACCGACCGAAATCGGTTGGTTATCTTCGTGCGAAAATGCAATTAAACAGTACAAATGAAATAAAAGATAGTCTTGAACCAAAATGTACCAATAGTCTAGTGGTAGAATAGTATCCTGCTACAGTATAAGCCTGAGTTCGATTCCAGACTGTGCATTTTTTAATTGCATAATTAAAATACCGACCGACTTCAGTTCGTTTTTTCGGCATTTTTTTTCTTTTTTGGTCGCTTGTGAAATTTTATTAAAATACCGACCGATGTCGATCGATATTTCTGAACGGTTTTAGGCAGTTTTCTTGTTGTTGTGACTCCTCTCTTAAAGTTTACTCTCTAATATCAATTTGTGATTAAGATTGTAAAATCTAAAAGCATTTTCCTTATTTGTTAATCGATTTATTATTTGAATTTTTTTTAATGATTGGTAGTATTTGCTATGCTAATTCAGTAAGTGTCTACAAGTGCCAGACTTTGACATAAGGAAGTCAAATAGTTGTAGAAAAGTTAATCAGATTTCCTACCCAATTCAGATTTAATCCCAAATTAAGTAGGCCATGTAAATTGTGATAGATGTAGAGTGTGTTTGGTACGAAGGAGAAGTTATTTTTCTTAATTTGCATACCAAACACCGAAAAATAAATAAAATTACTACTTATTTTTCAAAAAAATATTTTTTTGGAAAACATTTTCTGTTATATCAATCACAGCCGTAGAATTTTGTTTTCTTTGAAAGATTTACATTTGTACTTATTTGCTTTAAAATGCTTGATATTCAATTTCGTGGAGATGGAAATTTTTCAGTCTCCTAATTCCTACAAACTTCTTTAGATATAAAAATCAACATATGCATGATACACCTTTTTTAAAAGAAAATTATTACATAGGAGTGCGGGAAGGAAAATGGGGAGGAAATTACAAAGTGAGGAAATCTAACGTATATCAAGTATTAGAGCGATCGAGTTGCAAATTCATCCCACACCTTCGATATACAAATCTAATCTCCCTCTTTTCTTTTTCTCTTTTTGTATTCAATAGTCCAATTAATTATGTCAAGAAAAAAAAATAGAAAAATAGAAAGAATATATGCATGGAGTTATCATTTCGTCATTCAATATGCTTCTGTTAAGTGTTTTCACACCCTCTCTGCAAGGAGTGCCAACCACAACTCACATATTAAGTAGCAGATAAAAAAGAATTTCTGACGGTCTATTTTTATAACTTTTCACGATATAATGACACTATAGTAACGAGAGCTTTTACTCTCAGGTCGACAAGTATTCCTCCCAAACAGTGAATGTGAAGCATAAAATCATGGAAACGAAAAAAGAAAATTATTGTTCTGCATATGAGATTCCTACCATCTCCTTCCCGTTGCGTTAAATAACTTGGCCCATGATTTATGCCCGAAATTTAGCAATCAAAAGGTGAATAACGACAATATGCATGTCCAGGCCAACTTATTCCATCAGATAAGCACTACCTCACACTAACACAAGTACCTCATAGCTCTACTCGAAAGGTGAATAAATATAGGATGAGAACATAATGCCTTATTTTCTCTACATCGAGATAATTGGAGAACTATTCAAAAAACTTAACAAACTAAAATATTTTAGGGTGTCGATCACAGTTTACACACTTAAGGTATTATGTAATATGCATGTTTGGCTAGCTAGGTAGTGAATGAAAACCAATGGAATCATATTTAAACGATCGTAAATACCTACAGATGTAAGCATTAGCTTTTAAAAGTTCTAGAATGTGCGTTGCGGACAGAACATGAATTGAGAAAAAAGTGAGCTATAAAAGGGATCATTATATTGTTGATCAAACTCAAATTCCAGCCACAGATTAAAAGAAAGAACTTATATACAGATAAAATGACCAAAGAAGAATAAAAGAATATACTAACTTGATACAATTGTTGTCTGATCAATTTCCAAATTTACATATGCCTTCTAGATTGGCATTTAATTCATGTAGCATACTATAACAATCATCACTAAACTAATTTTCAAATCAATAACATATGCAATTAAAATTAACCTTAAAATTTTTTGATTTTATTTGTCAGAACGTTTATTCAAACTGCAAGCTTAAGAATATACTAGAACACACGAGAATCTCCCCCATTGACTCCCCCCCAGCCCACACCACCCCCTCCCCCCAAACCCCGATCTACCCAAAGAAACAAAAGCACAGATGAACTTTCAGTTAGTTAGAGCCCAAAATTATCTACAATAGAAGTACTTGTCAACATTTATTGATATTGTTAGAGTATACACAAAATATTTTACATCTCTTTTTCCTTACTTTTTTTAGGGGAGGGGGAAAATATACGTATTTAGTTCCTGGATTTAAACTTACGATGCTTATTCTTAAGGATCAAAGGTTTTGTAACCTGATAAAGAGCGGAGATGGATCGAAACTTCCTTTTCTTAGGGGGGAAACCTTTGTCAGCTTCGTCGAAAGTCTCTTCAATATTGACGGCTGTTGATGATACCTCCGCCGTGTCACCAACGCTTTCTTCTTCGCCGTGCTCCTTTCCTGCGATCACTACTCTCCAACTGTCGCCGGCGGTATGATCAATGTCACGGGCGCTGCTATCGGAATCGCCGCTGAGCTGAATAAGCTGCAAGGCCGCGTTCATCTCCGGCTCCGTCAGCTTCTCCGGTTCGGTTTGGATTCCTCTATTTTTCACCGTTGATATGGCTGATTTCTTCATTAATTTATGGAGATATAGAGATATTGTTATAGTCGGTGTTTGGTTTGCGGGAAAGGGGGAAAGAATATTGTTCTGGGGGTATTTGTATTCCTCAGGTGGGTAATCCAGATGGAATGACGAAAATATCTTTGAATCTCTCTTTTTAATTTTAATAAAATTCTTGTTTAACTGATCTAGTTTCAGAGATTTTTTGGGGGACAAGGTTGTAATTTACTCAATTCTTTGGGTCATCCCGTCATACCTTTTGCTCTACGTAAACCCAATTTTAAATTTATACCATAAGCTATTTGAACTAAACGTCACAACTCTATGTTCAGGCAACTCACGAGTCCAGATCACCTAGGATGACTATAGTTTAACTTGCACGCAGGCCGCAACTCGACTAACTATGCTAATGATAGTCTACTACTTTTTATCTGTACATAAATCAAGTAACGAAGGAATCACATATTGAATATCTTTTTATACGTAGTCTTTTATTAGATTCGTTTATTTCATTGACCGTTAAGTCATATCCTTGAACAGAGATATTAGTTTTTTACTTGAGTAACTTGATAACTTTAGAACTCTCAGAATCAAAGTTAGGCTTGCCGGTTAAAAATGGGAAACGGTGTACATGTTTTTTTTTTCTTTTCGCTATGGCAGTGAGCTGGTCCATAAATAGCGAGAAGGGGAAATGGGAGAATTTTATGTGGAAGTGAAACTTTAAACGTAAGTGGTTTATGATGATAATTTAAGCATCAAACTGTTCCCAACACAAGCGTATTTTATTATTTATTTTGTAAATTGTAATAAATGTGAATATATTACCATAAACCAACAAAATTACACCCTAAAGAGCCCTTGAAATATTTAACCGCCTTTTAGGGAGTGTATTAACATATTCCAAGCGTCTGACAGAACATGCTAGTTAGAAAAACTTTACACTACTTTTATTTCCTGTGTTACTACTATCTCTCTATGTACAATTGCATCCTTGAATTGTTTCAGATTCCTTGTTCTCCAAGTGTGGTAAATCATAGCTCCCCAAATAGCAGTTATAACAGGCGGCTTTGATTGATCCCTGTCTTGTGCATATTAATTCCAGCTCCTCCCTTAAATCAGTTATCCATTTGCATTCTGAGAATAGATGGAGTTGAGTTTCTTCCTTTGCCTCATCACATAGACGACAAGATAGATTGTTATTAATTAATTGGTATCTGCAATCTTGGCCAAACGGGTCCCAAGTATCTTATTGGTAATGTTCCTGATGAAAAACCTGTTATGTTCAACTCCTGCCACAAACATGTTGAATTTATCTTGATTAGCTACCTGTCCAGTGAATGATCTAGCGCTTCTTTAACTCTAGTTGTGTCCCTTTTAAGAATATCATGGGCAAAGATTAGGTGTGTCAGTTAGGTAGCTTTACACATAGGATGAAATTTGAGATCACTCGTCTTTTTCAGTGTTCCGGAGTACAACTCCGTCACTAACACAAATAATAAGATGGACATTCGATCCTCTTTTCCCTGCAAAGTACCGATGCCCTTCTCCATTCACCTTGATTGTAAATTTGGAGGATATAATGCATGTCATCAACAGTTGAATAAAGTAGTCTGGAGACCCAATGAACTCCCAGCTCACTCCATCACTAACACAAGCGTATGCTTACTACTTCAAAAGTTCACTCTTAAAAACCTAAAGAATAATCGTCCAATCGCATCAACCTCCAATCAAGACTCATTTGATAATTACTACTCCTACTATGTTTTTCCTGATGCTCCATACTTTCTTCACAAGGATAAAATATTGAATAACAAGTTCCATCATTGTTTTTCCCCTGCTGGTCCTAGTTTTTGCGGGTAGCTAAGTGGTAATAAAAGTTACTAAACTAAAGAGCAACGCTGGCTGAAAATAATACTATCACAGCAAAATATGCCACTATAGCGACTGACTTCAACATACATCAAAGACAAGGATGCATTCTGAGACCCAGTGCATCGCGTCACAGATGTACATGTATAGCGACTGACTTCAATATACAGCGGTAACAAGATCCACATACAGTAAACTTGTCATCACATCAATGTACACTTGAAGGCAGATCAACTTTTTTTAATCTTAGCCTGTAGTGCATACGCATTATGCTCCCTTGAATCTCGATAGTGAATTAACCCTTTGCAAATGAATTCACATTGCGTCAGGGATGAGCATAGCACAATTTCCTCTGCAACCCAGTCAATTCGTGCATACCACCTGAACGGCTTGAATGTAGTTTGACTTTGTTAGGCATTAATGAGATGTCTGTCCCTTGAACCTTGATGTCTATTAACCAATGGAATCCCATGGCTTCAGGGCTGAGGATAGTACACTTCTTTCCACCACCAAATCTTCCTTCCTCGACCCAATCTTCGTGTCTCCACCTGAAGGGTTTGAATATCGTGTCTGTTAGGTATTGATACAAGTACCCTATTGTATCAACCTTAAAAGAGACCTAGAACACGAAGGCACGTATCTTCAAAAGAAGAAAACAATAAAATAAATACAGTGAATAGTAAGGTATAAGAAACATGCTCCATGAGACCAAAGAACAGAGAATTTTTTTTTGAAGGACCAAAGAACAAAAGAAATTCTCAATGTATTAATATATCCTAAATCCACTGTAATTTCACAACCACAGAAACTTTTGTATGGCAACTAATTAAGTCCATCAGCACCAGAAGACACTGCATTCAATAAGTGGGTAACATTATAGTAAGATTCAATTGAAACAATAAACAGCATTAAAGGTTGTATGAGACCCGTTCAATTTGTTTTTGTAAACTTCATAGAAATATTATTGGTTGAGAACTTTTGCTCGCATTGAGAATGATAAACGATCAGCAACATTAGCACTTGGGATAACCAGAAAGTTTTTATGTTATACCAGTTGGAACTAATTGTGTGAGATGTAGACAAATATCTTTTTATCAGGATTTTTTTTTGCCTATATCTCACACTATTAGTTTACTGGTCGAACATAAAAATTGTAGGCAAATATCCCGACTTAGATCTTCTAAAAGGACTAGTTCCAGTAATAATTTCATATTTTTCGCCGGCAAGAACATTTGAATTGTGTTTTCACATGTAAAGAAAGTTCCTATCAAATATTTGTGGGGAAAAAACAAAAAGTGGCTCTAGAAAGGTACTTACATAGCCGCAGCTTGTGAAGAAAGTATTCTTGAAACAGGTCAAATTTGAAGATCTTGTCTAAACCCAGTAAAGGAACCTGAAAGAAACAGATATTGACTAAGAATTAAGTCAAGATGGCAAGTACTGCAGAACCCTGAGGTTCTCCAAATAAATGGAGGAAATATAGAATGATGCCAGCATGAAATGCAGGCAGCAACAACATTGAGATTCAGGAAAAAAAAGGCCAACTATATTTGAATGCAAAATTGTCAACTGCAAACATTGTAGTAACGAAGCAAGCGAACTCTAATACCCAAAATACAGATCGGAGAAAATTGGCAAGGTTGAGTAATACAGACACAAGTATGCCGATAGTGCATATTCCAGAAGAAGGATAACGACAAGAGTCCAACAGTGATATGTTGACATCAACTATTTCTATAAACAACAGAAACGCAAAGAAAATGAAAATAATCACAGTTGACAAAGTTAGTGTATCCATGTGCTCTAGATTTACATGCTTGAATTGAATACAGGATATCTGAGAGGTGTAACTCACAAAAAGCTGAAAACTAAACATAAATTTTTTATGTTGATAAAGGTAATTTGTTACCTGAAAACTAATTTTTTTTAATAAAGGTGTTAAGATGAAAAATAAACATAAATTGAAGCCATTTTTTAGTTGTTACATCACCAAACAAGATAGACATATATCAAAGAGAAGGGGGACTTATATTCCCTCTAATAACCTTAGATAATGGTTCCCCTATTGCTGTTGGTCCTTTGGTCAAAAAAAGAGGAGATGGGCCTTTAAAATGTACTGGGAGCGACATATGAAAAGGGCATGTGAAAGGTGGGATAATTGATTCTACCAGTCATAAGCCTGAGGTTCCTATAATCTTACAATTGTACAGTAACTCAATATATTATTGGATCGGATCAATATAATCTGCTTGAGCTTTAACCCGGAGATGAAAGAGAGACTTCATTATCAATTTCTCTTGTGTTAAAGATTAAAAGTATGTTAACAAAATAATTTCTATGCCCAACTGAAGTCATATGCAAGTACGCCCAAAATTAGCATCTCATTTCAATGATAAAATGGTAAATGACGAATAAAGAACTTAAGTACATTTGAACTCTATAAAGCTGGCAGATTTGAACTTAAAATACGAGTGATTTTAGAGAGCTGTTTTACAGATTTTGGAAGATCAGCTGAATGCTTACAGGATTGGAGTGAATCAAGATGATGATATAGTTGTAGTACTTCCAGTTATTAATGAATTTTTGTCAGCAACGTCAATTGGTTCACCAGGTTATGGAGTACTCAAAAATTCGGCAGAAGCTTAAGCTTACCTAGCATCAAGGATGCCCGCCAGAATAACCAAAGATGCCAACATGGGTTCAATGTGCAGGGCAACTCCTAGCAACTGTTACCAAAAAGAGTGCACACGGTCAAATTCAATACTCTCCAACTCATACTCTAGTTGAACCTCCCTAAAGAGCTTGAAGATGCACAAAAAGATGCTTTCTCAGCAGCTTTAAGAGTCTACCAGACGAAGCCCTTTCATTTGAAGAAAGTGAGATAAAAATATTTAGACATATACTGGTCCTCACATCCTTTCACATCAGTAATAACATTATAACAATAATGCATAAAGCTTGACGAAGTAGTACAAACATTGCTCAGAATTCTTAAAATAAATAAAGCATTGTTTTAAATGAAAAATACTTTTTTCCCAGACGTCTTAGCAGCTAGCGCAAAGCTTACTCTTCCCACAATTCCCCAATTCAATTTCTTCTAAATTCTAACTCGACAAACTCTACAATCTTTCCCTCCAATTATCACACTATTCCACGGCATTGTAGTTGATTTCCATAGACAGTTTCCCATTATTTTAAAAAGTGGTACAAGTTTCATGTACAATCCTAAAGTTTCTGATAGTTACAGATATATCTTCAAAAATCCCGTCCTAGTGATGGAACCCTATCAGACTTCTTTATGACATAGTGGCAGTCATCACATGCTGACACTTGTCACAAGATTGACCATGTAAACTTATGAGACAAAAGGTACGCAGGTTTATTATTTTTCTTTTATTTATATCTTTGGTCTGTTTTCTTTCTCAAACGGATGGAGCTTGGAGGATCATATAACCAGAAAAAATGTTAGAGGGAAATGTAATGCTTCTCACGCTAATTATGAATTCAGATTAGAAATGGTGAATAGGAAGCTTATGCAACAAACAATTTTTTTTACTTTAAAGGCTTAAGGAACTACAACTTTTAGAAATGCAGGTCTTATAAGTTTGTAAGCTAAAGAGTTCCTTCCTACTATTTTCCATAAACGACACACCTGAACTTACTACAAAGAAAAAATCTACCAGCGAAAAACAAAATGGAGGAGCTTCTCACCTTAAAGAAAGGATAATGATCATGTTGCTTGAGTTCTTGATAGAAACTGCTGAAGCAATCTTCCTTGAGTACTGAAGCACTTCAAAGGAACAAAGACCCGCATGTTCCTTCAGCAATGCTAAAGGAACCAAATAAATTTCTTTATTAAACAGCCACTGGGATATCCAATCTTGTCCTGAATGGTACATATTGCTTTGAAGATGATAAATCCGAATTCAAGTCCTTTGGTGAAGTGAGCCTTACTTTATAAGCTTCCTTTGCCATGCCAGCTTTTAGAAGGCATGAAGTCAAACAACTTACTGTGATGTCATCGGGCACACAACCCAATGACATCATCTTATCATAAATTGCCATAGCTTCAAGCATTCTTCCTTTCATGCAATGCCCGAGAATGAGAATGGTAAAGGTGAATTTATCGTGGCAACACCCTTTGCTCTCCATTTCTGCTGCAATCATATTTGCTTCGTTCAAATTACCAGACTTGCAAAACCCATCAAGCACAGGGTTGTATACAAATGGTTGGGGGACAATATCATCCCTCAATATCAATTGCCTCAATAATTCCCGAGCTTCATTTAGCCTATTCACCTTGCTCAAAGCACCGATAAGAACAGAGAAAGTATATAAGTTCGGCCACAAATTTCTGGTGTTCATTTCATCCCAGAGCCTTAAACCCTGGTCTAAGTCCCCAGTCCGACAATGGCCGTCAATGAGAGAAGTTAAGGTAACAACATCAGGAGGGCAACCAAAAGCAAACATTCTCTCATACATTTTTTGAGCTGAAAACATGTCTCCTATCTTCCCAAAACCATTAATGAGAATGTTAAAAGTAACCATATTCGGACTAATACCATAAGTTATCATTTCATCCATCAGATTTATAGCGTCATCCATCCTGCCCAACTTGCAGTAACCAGAGATAACAGACGTATATGTCACAACATCAGGTGAATATCCATCTTGTAACTCAAGACTTCTTAACAAACCTCGTGCCCTGTCCACTTGACCAACACCGCATAACCCATTTATAAGAGTGTTATACGTAACAAGATCAGGGAAACAATCAAAACTTCCCATGTCATTGAAAAACTCAAATGCCTTATCAACTCCTCCAACTCGACAAAGCCCACGAATCACAATGTTATAAGTGCAGGTGTCTGGAAACAATATCTCCGACCTCAAAATGTGATCTTTAAAAAAATCAACAGCCTCATCTACCTGATTTCGCTTCATTAACAAACTCAAAAGACTATTATGTACAAAGGGCCGAACAACAACACTACCTTCCTCACTACCTAACTCAGCTTGAGAAATCAAAATTTCTTTGGCAATACCAAACTTGCCCGCATTTGCAAGTGCTAATACTACACTTTCCAAAATCGAACTATCCAGTAGTAAGCCATCCGCTTTCATATACTTAAACACTAACGTAGCCGAATCGTGAAACCCCATTTGACAAAGTGACTTCAAGAGAAAGTTAAAAGTGCCAATACAATGAACGAGATTTAAATTGACCCTAGTGTGTTGAAAAAAATTAAATGCCAACCTGGGGTTATTCAAGTTGGTATTTATATGGTGAATAACGTTAAAAGCAATATAGGAGTCCAAATTGTGACGAAAATAATCAGAAGTGAATACATCAAGAGATTGAGAATGGTGAAAACAGAGGAAACATACAACTTTAGTGAACCAAATCGCTTCGGGACCGTATGAAGGGAGAGATTTTGAAGTATGAAAACGAGCAATGAGGGAAATATTGGACGCCCGTTGAACCCACAAGGGCATTATCTCCGGTCGCCGATCGTAGTGTTCGAATCGATCTTAGGATTAAAAGCCGGTTTTTAGTCATACCATTTCACTATTTCAGTGAAGGTGGAATTTTCTATCAGAGTTTAGGGTTTTGAAGATGAGTGATGGATTGGTTGTTCTAGGGTTGGCATAGAGGAGGCGCCTGGAAAGATGGTCACCTCTCAGCTTGTTTTGCTGGCGTCAACAATACTGCAGGCTAAGGTTAAACGCACGTCTACAACAATCCCTCGTGTTATTTTTTTCCGATTACAACCCCCTCTTTTTCTTATTTTTATTTTTCAATCCAATCTGGGCATCGAGTCTATCAGTCTACTGACTACTACATTACATATTGTGGTGTAATGACAAGTTACCCTCTATTTTTAGCTAAGGCTATTGAGTTGAATTTTCAAAATAAAGTTATTTTTATTAGGAAGTACTAAAGTAAAAAGTTTTAAAACTAATATAAATTAGTCGAGTCCTCAAGCAAATACTAACAATTCTAACTCAGTTGAGTGAGCTCGAACAGATCTTAACTGAGCCCTCTAGAGTTTTCGATCAAGGTTAGTGAAAGCCAAAGTTCAACACAATTACTATGTCACTGATATTGGCTCGAGTTGAATCCAATTAAAGTTTCACTATTGTAAGAATAGAAATTAGGTCAATTCTTTACATTTGCTTTTATTTTTTTATTTGATTTTTTTATATTTGCTTTTATACATAAGCTAATATTGAAATTTTATTTTTTATAACGAATTAATTCATTAAAAGACAATCTTGGAGCAACATTAAAATTATTTTTTTACGAAGGCAGCAACAACAAGAACAACAATAAATTCAATTTGATCCCAACATATGGGGCATGGGGAGGGTAGTCTATACGCAGACCTTACCCCTACCTAATGTAGTTATAGAGGTTGTTTCCAATAGACCCTCGACTTAGGAAGGGCAAGAAGAAGAGGGACGCAAGGAAGGAAGAAAGATGAAAAAAAGAAAAAGAAAAAAAATCACATACTGTAATAAAGGATAAATAGTATTCAATAATAGCAACAGGGAATACAATACTTGAGGCGAACGAAACCACATACCATAATAAAAATCTAAGAACATGAAGGGAGATGCATGTTACTAAGCCTATCAGTGAACACTATAAACTACCTACTAACCTTTAACCTTAATCGTCGACCTCCACACCCTCTTATCAAATATCATATCCTGAGTATATAATTTTTACTATACCTTAATATCAAGTCTCACTATAAAAATCACGTAATAAATATTTTTACCAAAGGCACTAGTATATAATTTTTGTGAAGGCACTTTGACAAATTACTTATAACAACTTATAGAAAATACTATATAGTCTTTTGATTACATATTTATTTTCTTTAGATTATCCTTAAATATCTTTCTCAAAAAAAGCTTTTTTCAAAAGGCTGCCTCAACTCCAAAGTACATTATTATCAAGAAAGTAAAAATCATCGGGCCAATTTGGACTTCAAATTACCCTGGAAAATAGCAAACTATATAAAGCTCTACCTTTCCCCTTAAACCCTGCTATACTCTACTCTAAACCCATAGGAAGAGCACTCATTCACAAATGGCGGTGGACAAGAACAAACTGGATGAAGAAGCTTCTAGTCTCCGCTTCTACAAAATAATTTTAAGCTGGGATTACCTTCGTCTCCTCAAAGAATCCGATGTAATTTCACAATCTTTTGCTGTATCTTTTAATTCCCTTACTTCTATCCTTCTCTGTATAAGTGGGTGTTAATACATTTCATTATGTATTTCAATTTATTTAGAGAAAGAATCACAAAAGGGATAAAGGGGATGATAACACTGCTCCTGGTCTGAAAAAAGCCAAGAATTCGTACAAAGATGTTGAAGATTATATTGCAACATTCGAGCCTCTTCTTTTTGAAGAAGTCAAAGCTCAAATCGTCCAAGGGAAAAAAGATGATGAAGAAGGTACCATTGTTCTTCCCCACATTGTTAATATATTTGAGATTTTTTCTTTGAGAAAGGTAATATAGGATGTTTGAGATTTTATCAAAAGTATTGAGCATATAGTTAGTGATAATGACATTAAGGTTTTCTTCTTTGAATTCCCCCTTCTTATTCAGGTCAAAATTCTATCTTTATTTGTGCTGTGAGCTATGTTTTGGTTAGCTATTAGTCATATTAACACTAAGGTGCTGTGTCAGCACCATAAAATAAAACCTCAATCTCAAACTAATTTTGGATGGACAAGTACTATATCTCGGAAATTTTGAACATTTTGAGTAATTTGCCATGTTCAAGTTATTGAGCATTGTAATGAAATGGTCCAAATTTCATAGAGGTGACCCCAACTAACCAAGGATTGAGGCACATGTAGATTTTCTACTTGTTCTTCATTCTTTGGGCAGCCTTGTACAGGTGTAACTAGATGAAAGAAAGGAAGACCCTCTGCACTTGTTGATCCAAGATCTTATGCAGATGTTATTGGATTTTTATTTTTGCAATTGCTACAGGGACAGACAACTAGTACTATTAGTCTTTTGTCTTTAAAACTTGAGGGCAGACTAGAATTTTGACAATATATCACCTGAAGTGCATTGTCTTATACATAATTCAGATTGCACATTTATGCATGTATACATGTTTTATGAGTCTTCGAAGCTTACATTGGTATGTCTTCAAGTTCCATTTTTATCATTTTATTTGGTTGACTCTGTTTGCATGTACTTAGAACATTTGTTCTTGGGTATTGTAGAGACGCAATGGATGAAAGCAGTAACTGTTGGGTGTAGTGAGATTGATGGATTTCACTTTCCAATGATTTCATCCAGTGATGCTGAATCAATATCACAAAATGATCTGGTGTTACTTTCAAATAAAGAGGTACCCGGTTTCTGTTAACTTTGTGTATGCTTTTCACTTGTTACTTTGTAAGGAGTCTGAACATACGTGTTAAAAACTTTGTGTTCCTCAATGCTATCCCACTTAAATTGTGAGTACAAGCATCATAATGTGGTATCCATATGTCATTGTTTTCTTTCTGAAGTTTCTTGATAGTCCGAAGTTAAAAAAATTCTTAGAAATTTGGGCGCTTGTGGTGAAATATTTGCAGTTTGGGGAGGGTAAGAGACTTCCAACTGCGTATGCATTTGCATTGGTTGAGGATCGTCGACCAGACAAAATAAGACTTAGGATGTACCTGAGCGGAGAGGTCAAACAATTGAGTACAGAGGAGACAGAAGCTTGCCCAAGACTTTTGAGTATGCGTCCTCTTGTTACAGAAACTGCAAAGCTTTTGCATATTCTTAAGGTATCCTGACCTAACTTCTAAATTCTTATCGAACTTTAGGTGTTCCAATATATTTGATTTCTTTGTGATTCTAAATTACGTGTTCATACATGTGGAAAATATGTAACATGTGGGCTCAGTTTATTATACTTTCTGGATAAAGCTCATTATGAAGAAACAAGTTGTTCAGTCTGTATATGACAGATCAAACTTGTAAATTGAGCTAAACCAAACTCAAAAGTTCACTGGTGGAAATTTATGCATGATTTTGGTTCTTTATGTACGAAACCCTCGTTAAGTTGCAGTAGATATACTCTATGTTTCTTTAGGTGATTCAGCAAACTGATAATTATTTATGTTAGCGAGACCTTGGTAAGTTAGTCATGGTAGAGATATAACAATTCTCCTGCAATTTCCAGGCAATCAGCAGAATTCAGATGATTTGCAGCGAAGTTTTTTGAGGGTCTATTTTACTGGTCTGCTTCAATGTTAATATGGCTGAGTGAAAAAAAAATACCAGTTACAACTCACATTAATATTGGTCTAGTTATTTGAATTTAAAGATGAAATTAAAGTATCATATACTCTTGTGAAACTGTTTTCCTTTTCACTATATGTGCTTCAATTTGCAGATATGCAGTTTATCAACTATAGCCCGTGAATATGTTGCTCTGCGGTCAGTTAGCTCCCTCCCATTCAAGGATTTGATACTATCAGCAGCTGAAAGCAATCATACTACAGAGGAACATGCCTGGAAAATATCCAGACCCTTGAAGGAATTTCTTGAAAGCAATCACAACAAGTCTCAGCTTGATGCTATTAATGTGAGTTTCTAAAACAACTTTCATAATAATTCTTATTTCATTCTTAAGTATATGCAGAAAGCACCTTTCTAATATTTTGATTTTGCAATAGCACACACTCACACACATATATATGTACATATACATACATATATCTTTATATACATACATATATATATATATATAGATACATATATATGTATATGTATCTATAATATATATGTATCTATAGATACATATACATGTATCTATATGTATATATACATATATACATACATATATATGTATATATACATATATACATACATATATACACACACACACACACATATATATATATACACACCAATGTATACATATATGCCGTCTATACCAACTCGGTGCTTCTGCCCCCCCCCCCCCCCCCCCCCCCCCCCCCCCCCCCCCCCCCCCCTTTTCTTTTGCTCCGACCTATGAGTAGTTTTTATGTCATGTAAAACTTAGCCTATCCGTTTCTTATTCAAAATTTCTCTTTTGCTGCAGGCAGGGCTTTCACGGAAAACTTTTGTGTTAATACAGGTTTGACTTATCCATTTATTCTCTAAGTTGTGTAAATTAAACATACCATCTCTTATGCTCTTTCAAGTGTACTAGGAGATTTATGAATGAATGTATCTTGGAATGCCGTGACAACATTCCAAGTGGAGCTGATCAGTGTTCAGTTGTGTATTTATTCCATGAAAATACAGTCTGATACCTTTAATGTATCGAAATTCCCACAGAAGAGACTAGTGTATAAATATTAGTAAGGCAATGCTTCAGATTCAAGTTAATCTTGTATCATTGATGCTTCTAACCATGAAGCTGGAACTTTAATAGAGTTGTGTATTTAACAAAGTTCATTACTCTAGGGTCCACCAGGGACTGGAAAAACACAAACTATCCTTGGGCTTCTCAGTGCCATTTTACATGCAACTCCTGCCAGAGTACACTCCAACAGGTATCCTGCTTAATTTTCTTAGTTACTTTTGGTGAATTCATATTAGAAAAAATTTCTGGTGGTTTCTATGGCATATTGCATTCAACAGAAAGCATGCCTTTATTCTGTTATCTGTATATAATGCAAAAGTTTTTTCCTAATCAAAAGGGTAACACATTCTCTTTTATATACTGAATTTATGCAGGGGGGAGTTGAGTGTTGTAAAACGTGGACCAGAATTATCCATGGCAGACAAGTATGTCTACAAATCATGTGAAATCCTGTTAATATTTATGAATGTGGGTATGATGTACTTATTAGAAAAAAAGGAGCATGCATTGATGTATCTACGTATTCTTTTACCAGACATACATACATGTATATGCTGCCTTTTAAGCTGACTACATGATAAAGGTTCGAGTTGAAAATCTGAAGATAAAATCTCATTAACTTTATAAACCTTAAGGATCATAAAATGAGAGTGTAGAAACTATGCGTGCGTATTTTGTTTTCCATGTTGTGCCACCATATTTAGGAAGCAAGATCTTTGACAGTGGAGATAAAAAAAGGGCTGCCCGGTGCACTAAGCTCCCGCTAGGGGTCCGTGGAAGGGCCGGACCAGGGTATCGTACGCAGCCTTACCCTGCATTTTTGCAAGAGGTTGTTTCAAATTCTTGTGGGGTGAGAGAGGCTCGAACTCTCGACCTCAGGATAACTCAAAAGCTATGACAGTGGAGATGAAGTTAAATATATGTGCACTTGTTAACTGATTATTGTGAAGATCCAGCATCTCCTTTCTTTCTGAAGCGGGGTGGAAGGTGGTGTATTCTTGTTGGATTTTATTTGCAGAGACTATACAATTATTTGTGTATGTTTTTTGGCTGTTGGCCACCTTATCTCCCCTATTTTGCCAATGCTTCTTCTAGATACATGCATAATCTTTATAAATTCGACGTTTAGAATTGTGTGAAAAATTCTTTTTTTAGATCTCTTTTAGACCTTGTTTCTTTTGAATATCTCATGGGGTAAAATGTTTGAACTTTGCAGATACAATCACTGGGGAAAAGCATCTCCATGGTTAGCTGGGATTAATCCTCTAGATCAAGAAATGCCTATAGATGGGGATGATGGATTTTTCCCTACATCTGGCAATGAGTTGGTATGTTTTGATGTTGTCCATGGTAATGCTGAGTTCTGAGCAACTTTAGTTTTATGCCCTCTTACACTAATCTGTCTTTGTAGAAACCAGAAGTAGTTAACTCCAGTCGAAAGTATCGTGTTCGTGTCCTTGTTTGTGCTCCGTCAAATTCTGCTCTCGACGAGATTGTTTTGCGCATTCTAAACACAGGTATGCTCTTTGTTATGTCTAGATTTCTTCTTTGCCACAAGTTGTGGTGTTGTTTGCTATGTTGTGTATGAATACATTTCTGGATATAAAAAAATATAGGACACTTTTCCGCTCCTTTTGAACTTTTACAATGTGAAATTTACACTGCTCTGAAAATTACACGAAGAAGGTAAGTAGTTCTTTGATGTTATATCAGTTACTTTTAAGCTTTTGGTATCTGTTTCACTTGTGAAATGAAATAGATATTACGTACAACACTGTGATAATAAATTCGGTGAGTGCTATGGGAAATATTGGTATTCTTAAATTTGCTTAACCAGTCGTAGATTACCCTAGGGAATGCAGTCATCAGTAAACTTGTAGGAACTCTCTACCTTAAGCTGTATCACCCAAACACATTGTTGTTCAAGGTAATGAATTTAGATGTTAAATGTACCTTTTGCTCATCTTCTCATAAGTAAATTATAACTCAGAGCAAAATATGGCGAATTTCTACCCTGTGCTGGCGATATCACCAGCAATAACTTTTAAGGTAATGAATAGATGTCAAATTTATCTTCTGGTTTCTCTTCATAAATTATGTTGTGTAATGAGTAATAGAACTGTTATCCTACCAGCATGCGACTATTGGCGGCCGAAACATAGGATTTTAAACAGAAGTTTTGAGCCTAGTGCAGGGCAGACTTCCCATAGTACTATGCAGTAGTTTGTGTTCTTTGAGGTTGTTTCAAAACCATCAGTATATGGGTAATAGGCGTAAACGTGGGAAAACCTGAAAGGGAATCTACTTCTTTTCTCATGCTCAGAGTTGCAATAAGGTGAAGAAATTGCTGCCTGTCGAAGTAAACCCTTGAGCATTAGAGAATCTTCACAGGGGCTGGGAAGAGATCAGCGACATAAACAAAACCCTCTGTAGTATCAATTATATTCGAACAAGCATAGCCTATGATCTTGTAGGATTGGAAGACTCACAAAACGTAATTCTATACGTACGATGATTTTTATTCCAACTTAAAAAGTGACTTCGAACAGATGACATGAGGTTATAGTGATGAGATATGCTATGAGCTTTTTTTTAAAAAAAGACATGCTCTGCCTCTTCTCAATAGATTTTACTTCTGTATGTATTTATCACCCCCAAAAAAAAAGATTTCTACTTATGATGTATATGTTTCTTTAACCTATGTAATCAGCGCTAAAGCACTATGGCCACATTTTATGGTCTTATGAAAGGAAATCATGGACACCCTTGTACTTGGAGATATGGAATTTCTTTTGCTGCAAAAATTGCATTTATATTTATCACTTTCAGGTCCTTGTAAAATTTATTATCAATTTCAGGTATCCGGGATGAAAACGACCGTGCATACAGTCCTAAAATAGTACGAATTGGTCTTAAAGCGCATCATTCTGTGCAGGCGGTCTCCATGGATTACCTCGTCTGTACCTTGCACTCGTTTCTCATTATTCTAGAGATCTCAGTGCCAAATATGGATGTTTACCTGGTAGGTTTATGTGTATGTAGGTGGAACAAAGACTGTCCGGCATGGACTCACAAACTGGTGATAGGCAGAAGCAAGGAGGGCCGCTGAAAGATAAAGACAGCATTCGTGGTTCTATTCTGGATGAGGCTGTAATTGTATGCCAGTTGGACACTCTTTCTATAGCTAATAAAAGTCCACTCAATGTCAGTTGGACCCTCTTTCTATAACTACCTCAAGCCAGTCAATGACTAACCTATGATGTGCAGGTGTTCTCCACTCTTAGCTTCAGCGCGTCCCCTGTTTTCAGTAAATTGAATCGTGGTTTTGATGTTGTTATAATAGATGAAGCTGCTCAAGCTGTAAGTTACTTTATCCTCTATGACCTTGAATAGAATTTAATGCTACCTGTCATTGTCATTTGTTGTTCTTCTTCATTTGGTATAGTTAGCTAGTAATGCTTTGAATATTCATTTACTTTACCTTTTTGCATTTGTAACTTTGTTCGTCACACCCGTGTTATCTTCCAAGCCCACTCCTCCCTTCCCTGAAAAAGTTTCAGTTTGGAAATATAGTTTCTCTTTTTATAACCTTAATGGAAATGATGAAATTGACTTTTTGCTGCTTTGGGTTGGGTTGGGTTGGGTGGGTGATAGAATTATCATGCTGCCAAATTCAAATGCCAGTAGTAGTACTCAATTTGCAACTTCACGTGATATTTAACATAATTTTAAGGATGTTCTCTTTCTAACTGGTTATGCCGTTAGATGAGGTGGCCAATTGTTATACAATTAGATAGTACCAAATCAGGTAGAGGCCCTTGAATCTCACTGCCAATCCTTCATGAGAAATTCATGTAATTGTTCCATGAAAAATAATCAGAACTGCACATGAAAAGGGATGGTCATGTCCAGGTTCACTCGAAATGGCAAACCCAAAATCCCCATTTCAACCCATTCCATGCAGTACTTTTTTGGCCAGTCTGTAAAAGTCCAATCTTAAATTTTTTTCCTTGTAAAACAATCCGACAAAATAGTTAGTAGGTATCTGTGATATGAAAAAACTACAAAATAAAGTTGCACATATCTTTTAACACATCAGATATGACCCTTTTTGGAATTAAAAGCTTTAAAAACAAAATAAAACCCATTAGAAGTATTATAGTCTTCACAAGCAAAGTACTAGTACCAAACTGTAAATTATTGAAAAATAATCTAACAGTGCATTGTATGCATTTGGTTCTAATCTTATGGAGGAGTTCATTAGATCATACTCAAACTTAAAACAAATATGCTTAAATGGTCTAATCTTATGAAATGAAAAAAGTGCAGTTCACGTTAAATGAGGATTTTGCTTTTCTGGTCCTAATCTTATGGAGAAATGCATTAACAGTTTTTACCTTAGGAATCTAAGTTGAATTTAACAGAAGTTGCTCACGTAGTCCATACCTTATAGAGTGGAAATATTGCACTTGTTAAGGGAAAAATAGGGATTTACAGTCCTACTTTAGGGGGCAAATATGGTATGAAGCATTGTTACTTGCTTTCACTCTGAGGCACTTTTAGAGGGAGATACTGCGGTCAGTAGAATGCCAGTTTAGGAGAAGTAGGAAGGTGGTACACTTATTATCATACTACAGGGAGGTAAGTTGTGAAGTGCCTCAATATGGGGTTAAATAACGTATTTTTCAGTTTCTGTAAAAAAAAAAGACTTATTTTTCAGTTAGGAATAATGCCAATCAAATAGAGAAGACAGTGATCATTACAAAATTCTCTTTCTGGAATGTACCCAAATGGAGACAGACGAGTAATTATTGATAATCTGTATACCACTAATAAGTTTCAAGTGTGCAAATTCAGTAAGTCAATTTTAAACTATCAGTGTGTTTTTTCCTTAATGTAAAAGACTTTTCACAGAACTTCAATAATTAATGTGTAGTAAGATACCACTTGTCAAAAAATATATTCTAGTGTTCAGCCTACTAAAAAAATATCTCCTAATATACTAGTATATAAGTCAAACCACTCTTCAAACTCTTTGACAATCATGTTCCTGACATGAAGTGTGATTTATGAATTATCTTTAGTAATACTATTTGTTGAGTCGCCTTGTACTGTTGTATGTGAAATAACTGGATTCCCTCACCAAATTTACTGAGCTTCTAGAATTTTCTTGTAATATCTAGCCGCTAACCCTTAACGTCATTGTTAAACAGGTGGAACCATCAACACTTGTCCCGTTGTCCAATGGGTGCAAACAAGTATTCCTGGTATGGATATTGATGCAAATATGTAATTTTTTTCCTCAATTTTCTTATAATATAACTCCTTGAGCTGGAAGATTTGGGCATACTTCCCAGGGTGTTGTCTGTTCTTTTCTTCTGGTATTAAAATCAACTCCATTGATTTGACATGAATGATATTAGTCTCTCAACCTTTTTATCCACTTCTCTCTTGTGGGTTGTCCCAACATATTATGTACTTTCTGTGTCATGATAGCTAAGAATTCATATTTCCTATATCGTCCTTCATTTATATTAAGATTGAACCTTGTCTCTCCATACTACTGAAAAGTATTTCAACAGTACTTGAACCAGTTCATGTGTTGGGAAGTAAAACTATGGTATAAGCCCCCAAAAAATGTCAGTCTATAGGACATAAAATATTTTAACTGTTGCCATAGACATTAGAGAACTACTTATTATGAGTATTAGAACTGTTAAAGTCTTCTATTATACATTCGTAACCATTTTTCTTTTTAAAAAAAACATGAACTATTTGCGGGCCAAAGTTTCCTTGCTACATATGAACAATTCTGAAGTCTGATTATGTAGGTAAGCTCTTTAAATGCAATGTCGATACAATGATATATCTGTGTTTGATTTGCTCTGTGCTGAAGAGAATTTTGAAAGCAGCATTCTTTCATTTCCCTTTGATATGAAATTTACTCTTGTTGGGAACATTTAAAACTTTTTTTCCTCCTTCCCATTTTAACAGGTCGGTGATCCAGTTCAACTGCCAGCCACTGTGATCTCACCTATTGCTGGAAATTTTGGGTAAAGCAGCTGCGTCTACATTCTATAAATAAAAAGCATGAAACAAAAGTATTTATACCGTCAGACCTCTCTATAACAACATCCTTATATAACAAAACTTTACTATAAAAGCCAAACTTTTTCTGGAACCAATTTTCATGTTATGTTATAATATATGTTCTGTATAACAGCACTTTGCTATAACATCAAAAAATATTTGGAACAAACGAAGTTGTTACAGAGAGGTTTGACTGTATTTCCAACACTTTCGAGAAACAAGTAAACAAGTTCTTGTAACTTTCTGCTGCCATCATGTCGAAACTAGAGCTGTTTTCGAGGACCAAGAAGAATTCATTCGGCCACTATGAAAATCATCCCTCGACTCTCCAGGCTTTTACCTCCAGGCGTTCACCAGGGATCCCTACATATCCTCTGACCTGCCAATCTCCTCCAGTCCACATCTGACCCTCTAACTCTGCTTTAGATTTTCCTGCTTGGTTTCCTATTTCTAACTGCCTTCTCTTTTTTCATTACAAACTTTCTTGAAAAAGATAAAATTTATTCTTTACTATGGAACTTGTTTGTGTTTTTTGGGTCTACTGTCTCTGTATGAAAAATATAATATCCAAAGTGTGCAAATTTCAGCCTTACAGAAATGAAAAGCGAGACATCCTTTTTTTCCCTTTTTCGAGAAAAGATCAAAAAAGTCCTTGGAAACCCTAATTCTTGTTTCTCTAATTCCATCTTTCCTCCTTGGGCGTTGTATTGATAGATATTGCGTCAGCTTATTTGAGAGACTTCAGAGGGGTGGATATCCAGTGCAGATGCTGAAGACTCAATATCGCATGCATCCAGAGGTTTGCTACCGTTCTCTTATATGGCATTATAAACTGTCACATTTTTATGCAACTGCTGAGACATCAAATCCCATATGTTCAGTGTGCAGACATGTCTCTGGACGCTCTATACACTTTTAGGTCTTTGTTCCTATTACTAACAGCAAAATAATATACTATTGTCACTGACCTAAGCCCATTTGACTAGAAAATAGTTTTAGAGACTTGGTCTATTAAGTAACATTCAGCAGAGATAGTGATTTTGTTTACTGTTGCATTGCATCATATTTGAAAAGCATGAGAAATGCTTAGCTTCGACTGATAACTCAAAGAAAGATCAAATGCTAAAGCATCAAAAGAAAAGCTTAAAAAGAAAGAATTTGGCTGATAAAGAGAAACAGAAGATAGTAAGGAGAAAAGAAATCAAAATCAGAAGTTGGTTTCTAGCAACTAGCAGTGTTGTCAAAGGCGCGCTTAAGCCCTGAAGCGAGGGTCAAAACATGAGTGTAATCCTGAAAAGGCGACATTAAACAATTGATATTTCACTTTATCGTAAAAAAAGTTCCAATTCTTTGTCCATATATTTGTTATTCATACTTATAATTATTAGTCTTGGACTACATATACATATTTTTACTTTTTCTCCGGTTGCACAAGCCCACGCTTTATTTGCGCTTTGCGCTTAAAGCCCCAACGGACCTTAGAGTTTTTTTGCGCTTTTTGCCTTTGATAACACTGGCGACTAGGGAATGAATGTGTAGGTGGTAAATAGATCTGAGAGGAATAACTTGAAGTTTGTCTTTTAATCTAAATTTGGTGATCAGCGATGTCTGCATTTAATTTAATCTGTGTTTAACCTATGAATCATGCATCCTCATTGCTTATCTTTAGATAATAAGATTTGAAAATGACAGAAAGTGAGGCTTGATAATTCACAGATAGATGGTAGATGCGAGTCTCACAATGTGGAACAGATCTCCAAAAAAAGAAAATATTACTGTAACTTCAAATGCGATGTTGGGTTTAATAGGCCCATGGGAGGAAGTTCCAAATGTTCTCTATTTTTGAAATATATTTGATAAATGGACCTTGGGCCTAACTCAACCCCAAAAGCTAGCTTATGAGGTGAAGATTGCCCAAGACCATATATGGAATATATGGAGACCAAGGACCTCAAATCTCTCCGACGTGGACAACTCAACAATATTAATATAGTCGTGTCAAATTACAAATTGCAGATAAGGAACTTCCCTTCCAGAGAATTTTACAAGGAGGCTCTAGAAGATGGACCTGATGTTGAAGAGCAGACAAAGCGCTCCTGGCACGAATACCGTTGCTTCGGACCTTTTTGCTTTTTTGACATACACGAGGGAAAGGAGTCTCAGCCTTCTGGAAGTGGTTCTTGGCAAAATGTTGATGAGGTTGAGTTTGTGCTTGCAATGTATCACAAACTAGTCTCCAGATATCCAGAGCTTAAATCAAGTTCCCGGCTAGCTATTATATCACCATATAGGCATCAAGTCAAACTTTTGCGTCAAAAATTCCGAGAAACATTTGGTGTGGAGTCTGACAAAGTAGTTGATATCAACACTGTTGATGGTTTCCAGGTAATTCTTTGACTTTTCTGACAGATTTCCTGCATCATTTGGCACTTGATTAGTGCTAAATAAGATTCAGGCACCTTCTTTTCTCCTCTGTATTTGGTAGAGAGGAAATAATTTCACTTTACTACAGGGACGTGAAAAGGATGTTGCAATATTTTCATGTGTTCGAGCGAGCAAAGATAAAGGCATTGGTTTTGTTGCTGATTTTCGGCGAATGAATGTCGGCATAACCAGAGCACGGTCTTCTGTCCTGGTATTGATTTAGCAAGCGAAAATTTTCTGATACCCATTCCTACTTTTCATAAATCAGTTAATGTTTTGTAAACAATCTTCTATATTTTGTGTTTAGGTTGTTGGTTCTGCATCCACGTTAAGAAGAGGAGACAAACATTGGCAAAATTTAGTTGAGAGCGCAGAGCAGAGAAATGCGCTCTACAAGGTATAATCTCGACATAATTATCATTAGTGTTCCATATTGAGAAATATCTAGTCATGGTCCCAAAAAATGAGGTAGGGGAAGGACATCAGTTCCTTGGGAGAAAAAACAGGAAACATAACCAAACTTTAAGGAGTATGGTAAACTTGTAAGCCTTGTGGTGTGAACTCCTTGGTCTCGAACCTTTATACAGTCTAATTTTCTTTTGCTTCCTCGTTTCCCTTAACTGAACTCCTTGGTCTCGAACTTGCACACAGTTATAAATTTTCCAATTTTCTAGTGTTCTTTTGCGCCACCTTAGCTACATCCTTGATTTCTACAGTTCAATCAATATATATATATATATATATATGCTTATTTGGCTTCTGTTTTAGGTCTCCAAACCCTACGCTGAATTCTTCAGTCAGGAGAATCTCAAACAAATGGAAGTGGAAGCTATGCATGACAAACCTGAAGCTCCTCCAGAAGATATGGCCGTCGAAGTGCCCGTTGATGGTACTGCTGTTGAAGCTGATCCAGTGCAACCGGAAGAAAATGACTGGGGTGATGCTGGAGAAGAAGGGGGCTACGATGAGGACTAGGGTTCGTCTACAATTGTTTCTTTCATCATTCTTTTTGACCAATATGAATTCCACAAGATTGTTCCCAATGACTCTTGTATTTATATTAAACATATTTTTATGTATCATAATGATGATATCCAAATCATTGTAGTGTAGGGACTCAATTTCAATTGATTATTAGGAGCTTGGAACAACTTGACATAGATTGTTAGTTTTTTTAATTTTATTTTGAGAAGGAAAGAAATTGTAAGGCTAATCTTATATAAATGATTACTTGTACTTGGTGTCCAAAAGGGTTGCCATAATGGTAAAAATCAAATCATCAGCATTTCTCTTCTTTTCTTTTCTTTTCTGTCTCCTGGACTGTACAGAGCAGTTTCAATACCTTCGTATAAACAGTGGAGGATTTGTAGACACAGAATTACAAATTTATAATATTTCTAATTGGATAATATCAATCAGATCAGATGTGAGATATCCATTCCACTCCCTTTGCTAACTTCCAGACAAAGTCTCAGTTACTTGTACATCACTCATTGATTGCACAAGTACAGACCCAACTCGAATTGTTTAGACTAAAGTCGCTATGACTATTCATTGCTTCCTTTTTTAATCTTTTTGCCGTGTAATTTTTTACGTTTTGTAGCAAATTAGTCTTTAGATATGACTTGAACTAAAACAAGATAAGGTAATTTATGTAAAACAGAATAGTATTTATGGCAACTAAAGACATAAAGATAAAGTTAATGCTACTATGACCAAACGAGTTACTTATAAATGAATGGCACGTGATGATTTAAATATTTAGTGATACGAGGGATAATAAAATTTAAGTAATGAGAATTTTTTTACGTATAATATTACAACAATCATCTAAATATCGAATAATATTATTATATTAGCATAATACCTGAATTTAAAATAAAAGGACATCATCAAAACTTAAATAAATGAGCAATTTTGTCATGTTAGTTGGATAATTATATTTTATAGTTTAAAAGTATTTAATGTGATGGTATCTTAACGAACACTTCTTTGTGGATAATATTTTTGTGTGTATATTTCCTCCTAATGCGTTGGTTGCTCTGCCTTACGCAGAACTCTTGTTACGATCTTGATATCCCTTTTGAAAGTGAAACATACCGTTGTTCTAGCAAGAAAATATATTTGCGGTAAATATAGTCTGATATTTAAGATGTTTGTCCTTATGCTTTATTTATTATATTTGTAAAACATAAACATACTACATATTATTTTCACATAAATTTAAAAGGATATTCCTTAATTTCGAAAGACGAAAGTTGAATTCAGGGATGGGAATATACTTTGAAGCACATTAACCAATATCATAATTTTCTCATGTATGACGCTATTGTCAAAACTTCTATATACCATCTTTGTGCTATTAAACAAGCTATTCGACGTATCTAAGTTTTTCATTAGCATGACATATATATTTTTCTTCAAAATTTACCTATATACAATCGAAGATCAATTTTAACTTAGTATGTTATATATACAGTGAAACTAACATACTAGGAAATAAGAGAATATGACAACAAACATGTATGGTAGAAGGCCATTTGGTATTAAAGTATTAGTATTCTTCTTGGTAGTAATTATTGGTATCATTTTCTGCTGAGTCAAAAATTGAAATTTTGTTTTTACTATAAAATTTTGCAATCAGATTTTTATTTAGTTGATCAACATATTCATTTCTGCTAGCTAAGATATCTTCTTAATTCTATCGTGCAATTTGCATAAATTGCATTTTAATCTAATCGTAGAAATATTTCTCTTATTAAATGCACTACTACATAACCAAGTGTTCACGAAGAACCAAATCATCTGTTATTGGATGCTCTTCTTCGTTTCCTACACGAAGCAAGAAGACACTGAATACTGGATATGTTCTTGCTTTATATTTCTTGTCTGTTGAATCTTTTTCGTTTGAGGCAAGAAGTATAACTTTGGCAATCTGGCTTTTACAATCTTTGCTTTTGTCGATTTTGGAACTACTGGTGGTGCTTGACAGAAGTCACCTTCCAAACCATTAATTTTTCACCAAACGGCTCATTAATATCTAATATATCTCTAGTAACTCTGGGCAATTATTTCGATCATTTGACACTTAGCTATAAATGTTTCATCCCATATTATTAATTTTTCTTTCCTTATAAATTTAGCATCATTGCGCTGCTTTGATATATTTGTGATGATTATTTACGCTGTTTGAAGAGGTACATCAAATTTAAAGTGGGTGGCCTCACAATAAAATCGTTGTTGGTACACCACTTGCTATTGTTGCTAATAGTGGCATGCCTCTTGATATGATATTGCAAGTAATGCATGACATAGAAATATTATTTCGATTCTGTCGGAGGTATCTACAAAGAATAATCTCGTTAAACTAGAGTTGACTCTTTATAATATAATCTTGAAAGTTTGTTCTTATTTAGGATTTAGCTTTGATAGTGCTTCCTCAGACACTTGTGTAGCATTTTGATTCTTAATAATATAATAACCTTTTTACTTTATGTTCTAACGCTCATTTTATGGAATAAATTTTATGTACCCTAAGATTTTTTTAAACTTGAATAAGAATTTTACTCGTATGATGAACTTAAAAAAATAATTGAATTGGATTCTCTTGCTATTAATTAATTAAAAGATTTAATTATTTGGTTTTAACATAAAAAATAATTTATTCTATTTTGATTCGGATCTTAATATCAGTTCATCTCTTATTTTGAATATTTAATAGTAATTTTAATTTTATCCGCCATAAATTTTATTTTCAAAGAGTAAAAATTGATATGACATTTCACATTTAGATCTTTATATTTGTCGAATTATTAGTGGTATTGGCTCATACAACCATTTTTTTCTCTCTTCCTCACACATTTATATTCTTAAATATTTTCTTACTTGTCGTTTAATAATTGGGTATTTTTCAATATTACACGAAAAATTGATAAAAAAATATTATTTGAGTAGGACAATAGTTCAAATGTAATATAAAATATATTATCGTGGAGGTATTTTTCTCTCAATTTCAACTCTTTATATAGTCCATTTAATATTACTTTTATTTTTCCTTCGTATGGGACATTATGGAGTGGTAATATAATGTCAACAGGGAAGATTCTTACGAAATTGATTTTACTAAACCTTCTTGCATGTTTTTAATAAGAATTTAATAGACAAAATTTTATTAATTATAAAATCTTAAATATTAAAAATTAGCATAGAAGGTATTGTAGTCTAAAAAAATAGGTTGTTGCAGTTATGTCTTTTCCGGTGAGTTCTTCTGTTTAATATTTTAGGGCTATTTTGATATATTAATTTGTATTTATTCTTTTTATAATAATATAGACTATCATTTTTCTAAATAGATTTGTATAATATATACAGTCTCAAATTAAATTAGTAATAGGAATTTTTAAAAAGTATATCCTAAAAGTAATAGGATACATGGCTAAAGATATTTACTTGTTCAATTTTATATGAATTAGACAACCCGAAAGTAATTATACTAATAGGATTCCTAAAGTTAATAATGTAGGATTCCTAACATATAATATTATGTTCTAAAACTGATAGGATTATAAGACAAATATCTAGAATTTCAGTTCTGTCCTTTTATCATGAGTTGTTATAATTAATATTATAAGGTTATTTTGTAAATCGACATTGTATTCATACTTTTATAATAATATAGATATAGATATAGATAGATAGATATAAATATATATATAGATAGATATAAATAATAATAAAGAACGAAAAATTGTCAAATATATCCTTTACCTTATTTATTGTTCAATCCTATCCTCCATTATATATTCCGATCATATTTAGCCTTATTACATGACACATGGTGCCCTTTAAGCACAAGACACGACCCACAACTTAAAAAACCCATACCCTCTTAAAACCCACGACCAAAGTAGTACATTAAAAAATTCTTTGACCCGGAAAAAAAAGAAGACAAAAGTGGTGGGGCGCTTATGCTCTGAGATTTCTCTGATGACTAGTGATAGTCGTGTCCTTCATCTTGTGGGCTTTGGGGGCTGTGAAGGGCAGAAGAGGAGAGATTGGGGCTAGACAGGGTCGGTTATTAACCGGAAATGATGGAGGATCTGTGGCCTTTCCAGTGATGGTGGTCGTTTCCTGGCCAGGTAACTGCCGAAAAAGAGGTAAAGGAAACCGTGACGCACAATACGAGGTCGTTTTTAAAAACTTCCACTCTCAATGGGCTAATCTTCCTCCACTGTTCGATTTTAGAGCCCTGTAAACATCGAGATTTCACTGGACGAATAGACGCTGCTACTGCTCTTAATACTCTTGAATGGATTTTGTCTATTTTATGTAAATCTTTTGACTTAATTGTTGAATTGGGTTGTTTCCTTCTTTCAATAATCTCTTTGCTAGGTTTGTCTAATTTTGATTTAGCTTTTTAGTTCATGCTTTATATTAATTTATTTTAAAAATTAGAAGATCAGTATATATTACGTGTATGATCCTTCTTTACTCGCCAAATCTGATGCTTTATGTTTACTTATTGGAAATTTAAGATTGTAGTTCATTGTAAGGGGAGGGGAGGAGGAGAAGAAATGAGTTTTAATTTAGGTAAAATTTAAAAAGGGATCCGGGTCAGATGGGTCATATTTTAGGCCTGTTTGGGTTTTTTTAGGGGGAATCTTCAATCAGACGTGCCACATGTCATGTCCGTTAAAATAGGGATCAATGTATAACTTTATTGGACGGCAGGGTATATGCGAACGGAAAAGATATCAGAGGATAGGATTTAACAATAAACAAAAGTATATACATGAATGTCATTGATGTTAAAGGGAAAACAATTATATGAATTTGAACCTTGATATACTTTCATCTAAGTGATGAAGATTTGGAGGTTGCTAGGTTGATTTGGTATTTTTTGGCGAAAGTTGAAAATATTTATGATTTGGAAGGATAGATTTGACCGAGAGTTGATTGTGTTAGATATCGGGTTCAAATTCCTTCTTTTGGTTCACGCTAATTTGAAATTGAGGGAGCAAAATGTAACTTTTTGTTTCTTTAATAAAACAAAACAAAGATAAAGACAAAAGTGGATAAATACTAAAATAGTGAAAAGAGCAGAAGAAAGCTGAAAAAAGATGCCAGTACATTGCATAGAACTCAGATAGAAGAAGCCAAGTTTGAGACGTAAAGTCCGAATTCCCACTGTCGTCACTTAGTTTTTAGATAACTAGTCTTACGGCTTCTTTGGATGGTTGTTATATGTTGTATCGTATTGTTAATTTAAATATAATATTTATTTTAATTATTATTTAAAATTTATTATATCGTATCGTTAAATTGGTTATTATGTAATGACAAAATATGTCACTTTATGTAACGATCGATTTGTTGTGGTCGTGTCGTTATCTTGTCTTTTTTCTCTCAATTTCACCTTTTATTATTATAAATAATTTTGTTTTATTACCGTATCATAATTCTTTTTATAATATTGCAAGTTATATTCTTCATATTGCTGGTGTGTGATATCATAAAACGACGACAAACGACACAATCTATCCAAACATTATATTCATCAAACGATATAGCAATACAATACGATATATTATAAAACGATATGTAACAACCATCCAAACAAGTTATTAGTGTCCCTATCTTAGTAAGTAATTTTTGGTGTGTATATATATATATATATATATATATATATATATATATTATAAAATAAAGTATAAGCTTCTGAAATTAATTAAATGTTAATCTTATATATCTAAATCAATAAAGAAAAAAAATTGTTCATCGAAGTCATCAACATTATTCAATATATTCACCTTAAATTAATTGAAGATTTAAATAAAAAGTATAGAGATTTGAAGGAACAAGTTGGAAGACTGAGGAACAGAGCCTTTAGAGATAGGGGCGACTTTCTTGTGGTAGTAATTGCGAAAAGTAGGGGGCGGCAACTAAAAAGGTAGCGAGACTGACTGCAATTTCAGGAATATGTTGACTTTCTTTCATTTTTGTTATGGAAAGTTAAAGTCCCTTCGTTTAGTACCAGATCGCTTCACATCTCGGCAAATAGCATTTCCTATTGATTTGTCCCGTGGACTGGACCTATTCTGATTCTGAATAATCCGTCGCTACGTTGTTCCCAAGGACTAGCAAAATCGAAATAGCGAAATTCTTAAGTCATCTCAATGGGTTGAGAAACCACACGTTTTTTCTGGATCATCATAGCGTATTTCCACATATCCACTCAGAGGAAGGTCTTTTCGTAATGGATGACCCTCGAAACCATAATTTGTTGATATACGACGTAGATCCCGAATTCCAAGAAAATTTGGGTAAGAACATTAGAACAACTATGAGAATTTGAAGATCAAGGATGAAGATATGAAGGTTTGAAGGAAGTTGGTGATAGCCAGAGAATTCGAAGCCAGAAGCTTGGCCGGAAAGTGGAAAAAGAACAGGGAGAAGCTTTTATAGGGATGTACGCGACGCTTCATATTCGAAGGCAACTAGTCGATGATTGACACGTGTCCAAAGTCAGAACAACGCAATTGATGGGACATTTCGACTTCTTCGTCGTTTCGGTTGTAACGTACGGAGGAAGGAACCAGAGAACATATATTGTTTCTCATCGTTTCGGTGAACCCACTCTCTAAGAAACGAGGGGACTATCTGGATACGGGTAAAATCGAGGCTAATGAGCACCTTGTTTCCCGGTGGGGCAAACAAATCAAGGACGTAGCTACAAGGAATCGGAATCGAAGACAGGAGCCTCTCATATCAAGGCCCGAACAAAACACTTACCTTCGGAGCCATCGAGACCCCGCCCCCAAAGCCATCGAGACCACGCATCTGGATCCGATTCGAGTTCCAAGACCTTGAAGCATTACCAAACGATCGCACACGATTAATAAAGGCCTGTGATATCCGTGCCAACCGGATATCACGGCGTGAATCTCGGCTTGTATCGGCAACATATCAGTGATTAGTGAAAAGGAAGATTTTTATCTTTCTTAGAATTGTACTTAGGGTAAAACTACCCTACTATATAAAGGGAAAGCTTACTATTCAATAGACACACTATAACACGCATATCAATGCAATATATATTGTTTTCTTTGCTCCCGAAAGTGATTCAAAGTCCTTAATTTTGCTCATAGTTCATCATCATAAGTGTTTGGCTCCGAACCGAAGACAGACTAATTGTTAAGCTCATAACCGAGCCCAGACTCAATACTACTACTGGTTTGGCTGTTTATTTTATCTTTAATTTGCTCATCTAACGTTATTAATTACTTGTATTGAAATAGTCCACATACCTTAAACCGCGTATAAATTCAAATGTTATCCCTTTTAAGGGTAAACACAATTATAATAAGTTTGTAAAATAATTTATAGAAACAGAAAATAATTAAAATAATTTATAATTAGTCAATGACGTTGCCAAGGTAGATGTTTTTCTTTGCCTTTCAAGATATTGCGTATAAAGAGAAAGATAGCCACCAGATTACTTTACTGACTGTAATTCATTCAAAAAGAGTAAAGGAACTGGTTTAACAAAAGTTACTCACAATTTTTTTAATCTTTTCTAAAGTAAAATTGACGTAAAAACACAAGTCAATTTTTATACGCTACTTTTTAACTTCAACGATTTGCATCCGTACCCGTTTTTAGTGTCACGTTTTAACTTATACCCGCTTTGCAAAAAAGATTGAAAGCGTACCCACTTTTGGTATAAACTTCAGGCATACATGCCTGAAGTAGCAAAGGCAATCACGCAAAACTTCAGCATTCTAGTAGACGGACCTGAAGTAGCAAATGTGTTGAACCAAATGTGCTGAAATGTTTGTTTGTTGATGAACTTAAGCATAGTAGCTGAAGTTTTGTTTTCTATTTGCTGAAGTTTTTGTTTGTAATTGCTGAAGTTTTGTTTTTGTAACTGGCAAACTTCAGCTCTAGAGCTGAAGTTTTTGTTTTTGTAACTGGCGAACTTCAGCTCTAGAGCTGAAGTTTTTGTTTTGTAACTGGCGAACTTCAGCTCTAGAGATTTAGTTTTTGTTTTTGTAACTGGCGAACTTCAGCTCTAGAGCTGAAGTTTGCCAGTTACAAAAACAAAAACTTCAGCAAATTACAAACAAAAACTTCAGCAAATTACAAACAAAAACTTCAGCAAATTACAAACAAAAACTTCAGCAAATTACAAACAAAAACTTCAGCAAATTACAAACAAAAACTTCAGCAAATTACAAACAAAAACTTCAGCAAATTACAAACAAAAACTTCAGCTGCTGCGAATCTTGGCTGCTGAGCTGAAGTTAATTAAAAAGTGGGTACAAGTTAAGAGTTTAAAAAAAAATAGGTATAGGTTAAATGGGGGAGACCAAATAGGGCGCCCGTGCAATTTGTACTTCAACTTCACATATAATCTATTTTCCGATTTCTATAAAATATTACCCAAACGTGTGCGTTTGAAAAAAAAGGTTTTCATGTCTACTTTTCTTCTCCATACAATTAAAGTTTTCGAGTAAATTTTGTTAGTAATCTGTATTTGTAAAATAATTCTGGAGAAAATTAAATAACATAAGCAAAAATGTAAATGAAATAACAAAACCAATTCGAGCCCACTAAATTCACAGTTTTTCCTTAAGGAATTTAATCCCCTCCTAGTACCCAAGGTTATGGATTATTTTCTCCCAGGATAGAACGAATTACACACTGGTGTAGTGGTACTTCAAACTCAGTGTTTCAGCGAACTCAAAGTTCGGTAGCAAATCACACTTAGGCCTCATTTGTTTTTTTTTTAAGATTAAGACGTTTGAATCTGAATACACATCTGAATATCAAGATGTGTATTAAGATTAAGACATTTGAATCTCAATACACATCTGAATATATTAAGATGTGTATTAAGATCTGAATAGAAATAATGTAACGACCCGGTTTGTCGTTACATAGAACCTGCATTATAATTACTGTTATTGACTTGTTCTAGGTTGATTATACCGATATGGATGTGTTAGAGTTGGTATTCTTGAAATCTGAATGATTGTAGTGAGAGTTTGGTTACTTAGTCTTTAAAAATAACCTTAAAGTTGGAAAAGTCAACTGAGAGTTGACTTATTGGTAAACGACCTCAGAATGCGTATTTTATGGCTCGGATAGCTTCGTTAGGTGATTTGGGACTTAGGAATGTGTTCATAATAATTTTGTGATGTTCGGTGTAGAATTAGGCTTGAATTGGCGAAAGTTAGTTTTTGGTGATTTCTGGTCGATAGTGGAAAATAGGCTATCGCGGTCGGAATAGATTTTCGACAGTTGGAACAGGTTCGTAATATCATTTTGGATATGTCTGCAAAATTCCAGGTCAATCGGAGTTGTTTTGGACAGTTTCGGCATCGTTGGTGGATTTCAGAAATTTCAAAGTTCTTAGGCTTGAATCCGACATGATTTTGGTGTTTTGATGTTATTTTTGGTGTTCCGAGGGTGCAACTAAGTTTGAATGATCATATGTTATGTGTTGGTATGTTTGATTGGGGTCCCGAGGGGCTCGGGATTGATTTCGAATGGTAAACGGAAAGTTCAGAGTTGGAAATTGCAGCAAAAAAAAGCTGCTGGTGTGAAATCACAGTGATTTCCGAACCTGCGGAAGATTGACCACATGTGAGGGCTCGCAGAAGCGGACAGGGGTCCGCATGTGCGTATTTTTGGCTGGCTCAGGGAAGTCGCAAATGCGGAGTGAGGATCACACTTGCAAAGTCGCAGGTGCGGAAGTTAGCCCGTTTAATGAAAGTCGCAGGTGCGGACCTGGGACCGCAGGTGCGGGTCCTCAGGTGTGCTTAAGTGGACGCAGGTGCAGAACCACTGTTCAGAAAGTATATAAACCTGCGTTCGCGAATTTTAACCCTTTTTCCACCATTGTTGTAAGGGTTTCGAGGTTTTTGAGGGATTTTTAAGAGGGAAACATTGGTGCATCATTGAGGTAAGCTTTTTGGACTTAATAACTCGATTGTAGGCGATTTAAGACCTTAATATCAGTGTAAGTTTATGGAAAGTCAGTAGAAAAAGGAGAAGTTAGGACTTTAGATTATGAGACCTTTAGGGGTCGATTTGAGGGGTCAAACGGACTTCGATTTTAGCGTTATTTATATGTACGGACTCAGGAGATGACAAAGAATATTTTGGTATAAATATTTCTGAGTTCTGGAACACGGTCCCGGGGGTTGGGTTTTGACCGATTTTGGGTTTTGTGCTTAAAATCGATATTTTTCAATTAGAATTCATTCATTAAGCATAATTTGATGATAAAGGTTTGATCTTTATAGATTTGTAGCGCTCGGAGGTTGATACGAGAGGCAAGCGTATTGCGGAATAGTTCCGGGCTAGTTGAGGTAAGTAATGTCTTTAAATCTTGTCATGAGGGTATGAAACCCCGGACTCTGCACCCTTTCACGGGTTTTGGAATGCAAAGATTGGAACTTTTGAAATATATTCCCTATTTAGGCAACTATTGAGTTGCGAAATCGATTTTTAAGCCTATGCTTAATAACATTTATATATATTTGATATGTTTTGGGTTGTAAGCCATGTTTGGGGCCTAATGTCGATCTGTTTACCCCTTGGGGAATGTTTTTACTATTTTCCTCACTTGATATGTTATGATTTTCACTCAGTATGTTCTTGAAAATTGTTTTTGACACTCAGAGTATTTTTATACTATTTCTTGAAAATGAAACGCTGTTTTTGGGTCGAGAACCCGGTATATTTATGGCCTGAAGGGCAAGTTGAGAGTGTCTGACTGAGTGAGGTTGCGGGGCTATATTGTGAGGATGTTATAATATGAGCGAGGTCGCGGGCCTGTATTGTGAGTGATTTATGTCATGATGTGGCTTGTTATAGCGCTTGGGCTGTAGGAGCCCCTCCGGAGTCTGTACACACCCCCAGTGAGCGCAGGTACCTAATGAGTGATGTTGCCCGCGGGGCTGATACTGAGTGATTGTGAGGTTGCCTGATGGGCTAATATTTAGTGATTGTGAGGTTGCATGATGGGCTAGTATTGAGTGACTGTGAGATTGCCTGATGAGCTGATACTGATGGAAATGGTTACGAGAAATGATTATGGCCCGAGGGAATATTTATGATAATTTTATTGAGTTTTCGAACTATGATTTACTTTGATTTTAAAATTGGCTTTTATTGAGAATTTTACTGAGATATATTGATATTATACTTGTTTCAAAGGATTTCTGGAAATTGGTTTTCGAACTTATGTATTTGGTAAATACTCATGTGACTTGGTATTTTATTACTGTTTTGTGAATTGGTGTATCTGTGTTGTGTGTTTTATATTTCTCAGACTGCGATTTATTTTCATTACTACTCAGTTGGCGTACTCATCATTACTCCCTGTGACTCTGTGCACAGATCCAGGTACGATTTGGAGCAGTAGTTGTCTTGTTCGTTAGCAGCAGCTTTGCGGGATTTCGAGGTAGCTGTCCAGCGTCCACAACTTCTCCATTTCCCTTCCTTATTCAGTTTTAGCATTTCGTTCCTAGACTTTATTTAAGACATTAGTAGAGTTAGTTTTATTTCGTAGATGCTCGTGACCATGTTGACTCCAGTCTTGGGAGGTTTTGTTTAGAGTTGTTTAGACGATTATTGGGCGCTAAGACTTAAAGAATTTATTTATGATATGTTTGCCGTTTATCATTGAATTCTGAATTATTATAATAGAAAAAATGCGTAGTAATGTGATGGTTGGATAGCCTAGTTCCACAATAGGCGCCATCACGGCCTATTAGGATTTGGGGTCGTGACAAATAATTAAGACTGTTTGATTTTTAACATCTGAATGTATAAAATTTATTTTTATTTGAAAATTAGTAAACATAAAATTAAAATTAAATAACTAATCTAATATTATATCAATAAAATATTTATTTTTTTAAAATATGATAGTTGTTAATGGTGATGGCTAACGGGTGAATGCCGACCAGAAGCTGTGGTTGATGGTAGTTTTAGTTGATGATGGTGGTTCATGCTAGTAGCTAGTAGTGATTGGTAGTGGTGACTATTATGATTGAGGATGGTGGTGGTAGTTGCTGATAATTAATAGTGGCGGGTAGTGGTTGCTGATAGTTAATAATGACATGTGGTGGTAGTAGTTGTGATTGAGGAAGGTGGTGGGTGGGTGAGGTAGGTTATAATGATAGGCAGTGCCCGTTGTGGTTGTTGATGGTGATGGGGTGGTTAATTGTGGTAGTTGAGGTGGATGAGTGTTGATTGCGTATGAGAATTATGGTAGTCAGAGTGGTGGGAAAAATGGGTGGTGAAGGTCGATAATTGTGGCGGCTATGATTGAGGATAATGGTGGCATAGTTGTAGTGGAGGTGGTGGTGGTTGAGTATGGTGGTGGTGGCGGCATGGTGGTAGTTGATAATGATAGGCGGTGGCGGTAGTTAATAATGAATATGTGATAGCATCTTAATGAAATTACGTCTCTGTTATAGACCTTAATCATGCAGACCTATTCAGACCCATTAAGTGGTTGTGAAGTAAAAAAAAACACTTAATGATTAAGATCTGAATAATTAAGATTCAGACTTTAAAAACAAACACACTTAATGTCTGAGATCTGAATGATTAAGATTCAGACCTCCATTAAGTGCAAACAAATGAGGCCTTACAGTTGCTTTCTTTGAAGTTAAAAGTATGCAGAAAGAAGGAGGAGAACTCAGAAATTAGTATATAAAATCTGAGAGAATGGATTTGTATTTATAGCCAAAGTTTGGCTGAAATCTAAAGAGGTGCAACTCTTCAGAATGGTTATTTTTGCAAAACGGCCATAGAGTAAATGACATGACATAATTGGCTATTTACTCAACAATAAAGAGAAAAAATTGAAGGGTAGTTAATTTTCTGTTACAAAAACCGAAAACTAAATATAGGATAACTGAAATTGATTTAATATTAATATTTATTTTAATAATATTTTGTTATTAAATCAAATATTTAATAATATTTCTGTTGATATTTACTATTAACAAATAAATTTGGTCAAAAAATTAATCAATCGATCATTTGACCGAGCCCGAGCCCGAGCCGAGCGACGAGGACGGCGCGAGGCTTGCCTTCTTCTCAACTCTTTATGAGCTAGAAGAAGAACAATTGCTTATATACCCATCAAAAACCTTTTCCTCTTCTCACGTGGGACAATCAAGGGGGGAAACTCAAATATTACTCAAATATTTCATTTTCCCTCCATTTCTCATTCACCCTATTTAAGCATTAATAAGGCATTAATAGCTTAAAACCCCAACAAATCCAACACGGCTTTTAAAAGGGAAAACTACCATATATATACCTACCTAATCAAAAGTAATTACCCGTAATTATCCATTTTAAAAGTAATTACATCAAATACCTATTCTACTGCAACTAATTACCCGCCCAACCTAATACATAATTAGCTTTCCTTTTTTATCTCCTTATAAATTCTTGATGTTGTCGTTACCATTTCTCAAGGAGAAGCAGCAAACAGTTTTAAGAAGTTTCAAAATTAATTTTTCTCTTTTACTCCATGAAAATTAGAGTTCTCAATCGGAAGTTCAATCACAAAATAGATAGCATTTGTATGTTGTTTGTATTCCACCTTTTTTTTTTTGCTATCATCACCCTTTTTTTTAATTTGTGATCCATAATTTATTTTATCTCCTAAAAGTAAACAAAAAGTAAATATACACTATTTAACTAAGATATGAATTTTCATGTGCGTTTGAAGCGTTTACTGTTATAATTCACTGTGTATTGTTCTTTGATGTGTAGATTATGATGTTAATGCTAATTTTTGAAGATTTTATTGTGAGAAAATTAAATCCATCCTGGAAGGATCTTGAAGCTTGAAACTCATTAATTGAGTTTGTTAAATTTGTAGTTATTTTGATCCAATTGGAGTGTACTTGAATATTAATTGGAGTTTGTGGTTATATTTTGAATCAATTTGGTGGAGATTTTGGAGTAGATTTTAGAATTTTGGATTGAACTAGCGAAAAAGACGAATTTATATTGTATAACAAAATGGTATATTATATACCATTTTGGTACATAATTAATTACGACAATATAATGTTATAGTATATAGTATAATATAATAGTATAATTTTGAATGAAGAACACAAGATATTATTTCGATATATTGTATAGTATTTTAGTATATAATATATAATTTAACAATATATAATTTACTGACATTATTTCACTTTAATAATTGAATTTTAAAAATTCTTTTTAAACTCTTTACGTACAATTGTATACCCTGTCGGTATAGCTATATACTATACTGGTATCAAATGCTAGTTGGAATATTTTTTGGTTGTATTAGCTACATTTAATTGGTACACTATTTGATTTTTCTTTACTAATAATATAATAGTACACTATGTTGCATTTTTTTAGTTTTTCTTTATGCATGTGTATTATGTAATCATTTTGATTTTTTCTTTATGCGTTCCGGTGATGACCCAAAAGGTCATCTTATGTAATTTAAGCTATATCTGTGTTCCGAGGCTCCGAGAGCCTCCGTTAGCCTCACCTCGATATGCATGCGCAGCCCGGGCGTGTAGCCGGGAAGCTATGATGTGAAAATTTGATGAAAATGAGTTTTGATAATTAATAAATGAATATAGTTGACTTTGGTCAACATTTATGGTAAACGGACCCGGAGCCGTGATTCGACGATCCCGGAGGGTCCGTAGGAAAATATGGGACTTGGGCATATGCCCGGAATCGAATTCCGAGGTCCCAAGCCCGAGAAATGAATTTTTAAAGAAAATTATTTTCTGAAAATAATAAAGGATTTTGAAAATGAATAATTATGTGAAAACCGTGTTGCCGGGCCCGTATTATGGTTCCGGAGCCCGGAACAGGTTTATTATATGTTATGTGACTTATCTGTGAAATTTGGTGTAAAACGGACTTGAAATGACGTGATTCGGATTAAAAATGGGAAATTTAGAAGTTTATGAAGTTTAAGAAATTTCTAAGAGTTTTGAGGTTTAATTCCGTGTTTTTGATGATATTTTGATGATTTAAAAGCTTGAACAAGTCCGTAGGATGTATTGGGAGACGTGTGTGTTTTTGGTTTTGAGACCCGAGGGCTCGGGTGAGTTTCGGGTGGCTAACGGGATGGTTTCAAGTTAGAAAATCTGGTGTAATTGCATTTTGCTGGTGTCTGGTGTTTCCTTCACTGCGATCGCAGCTATTGATTCGCGATCGCATAGGTTTAATTGGGGGAAAACAATTTGTTGTTCTCTGCGATCGCACGTTTACCTCCGCGATCGCAGACTTATACCCAGATGCTCTCCGCGATCGCATCCCGCTTTCCGCGATCGCATAGCGTGTCAGTGGAGTCAGGTGGGGGCTGGGTAGTATCTCTCTGCGATCGCATTGCTTCGTCTGCGATCGCAGACGCCTGGTCCGTTCCTTTCCGCGATCGCAGAAGGTACAACTTCAAGCTCCGCGATCGTAGCCCCTTTTCCGCGATCGCAGAGGACAAAATCGCCCAGTTATTTTATAATTCCAAAACAGAA
>MDKH01109714.1:0-10912 GCA_005239495.1 Nicotiana undulata
CTGAGCGGGCAGAAAAGCATTTCCTATGCCGATTTGTGCATGTTCCCACACGTCCACTTGCCTCTCGGGATCAAAAACCCCAAGTTCGAAAAATATGAGGGACATGGGGACCCCATCGCTCATCTGAAAAGGTATTGCAACCAACTCCGAGGAGCAGGTGGGAAAGAGGAACTCCTTATGGCATACTTTGGAGAAAGTTTAACAGGGATCGCATCAGAATGGTACATGGACCAGGATATATCCCGCTGGCACGTGTGGGATGACCTAGCCCGGGTCTTTGTTCGACAATTCCAATACAACGTGGACATCACTCCCGATAGGAACTCTCTATCCAACCTCAAAAAGAAATCCTCAGAAAGTTTCAGGGAGTATGCTATTAAGTGGCGCGAGCAGGCGTCTAGGGTCAAACCTCCAATGGATGAGTTCGAAATGGTCAGTGTGTTTCTGCAAGCACAGGAAGCAGATTACTTTCAAATAAAGATATCCTCCATGGGCAAACCCTTTGCAGAAGCAATCAAAATCGGAGAAATGGTTGAGAACGGTTTAAAGACCGGCCGCCATAAAAGCAACTTCCCAAGCCATCCAAAACGGATCCGGGAGTGCAGCCAACAGGAAGAAGAAAGAAGAAGGGGCTATGATGGCTTCCGATATCAGGGATCCTCGGCAACACTCAGGTCCATTCCCCAAAACCTCCCAACACTATTACCCTCACCAAAATGCAGCTTACCATACATCTCCGTTTCCCTATGAAGTAATGAACGCTCAGCCGCATTTTCTGCCGCAACAACAATACAACCAGAACAGAGCTCCGCCCCCGAGAAATAACCATCCTCCTCCAACTCCATATAATCCACGCCCTCCTCAAAACAACTACCCATACAATGCTTACCGTGAACCACCAAGGAGAATTAACTTCACTCCTATCAGTGAATCATACTCAAGCCTCTTCCCAAAGTTGGTTCAGATGGGGCTTTTGCAGCCCGTCCCTCCAAACAGGCAAAATCCACAATCGCCGTCATACAAGAGGGGCACCAATTGTGCCTATCATTCCGGAGTAGAAGGGCAAAACACAGAGGGGTGTTGGACCCTCAAACGAGCCATGGAAAACCTTATAGAACAAAAGAAAGTGGTGTTAAGGGACGAAGAAGCTCCCAATGTGACGAGCAATCCATTGCCCACCCACAATAATGGGCCGATTATCGGCATGATTTGCGAGGACCAAGATTTTGATCCATCTTTAAAAGCTATCATTGCCATCGCAGATGCAGAGAAAAAGCCTAAGGCGGCACCCAAGCCACCTAAGGAAATGAAGAAGAGTAATCCTGTCCCTCAAGCCACAGGGAAAGCTGAAGCCAAGACAAAGATAAGATCTTCTAAAGACGGCGTTCTTTACGTCCCCAGGGCACCCAAGAAGGAACGAGGATTGTTGAGCCCGCCCAGAAGGCTACAATTCAACAAATCCATGACAAATGGCCCGACAATGTATGTACCAAAGGGGACGCACGTGGCGCGGGGGCAACTAATTTCACCAAGGCTGAATGAGCCCGTGGTTATTAGCCGCGCGCCGCAAGCTCCGGTAAAAAATACTACTACCGTCCCTTGGAACTACAACAAGGCGTTAGTAACATACAAAGGGAAAGAGATCACAGGGGAAGCAATTGAAGCAAACTCCTCTGAAAAATACCTCAATCTAAAAGAGCTGGCCAAAAATAAGCATAAACGCTTCCCTCTTAAAAAACCTATCACCGCCGAAGAGGCTGAAGAGTTCTTCAAGAAGATGAACATGACTGAATATGCCACAATTGAGGAACTCAGGAAAACTCCTGATCAAGTATCTTTCTTATCTTTGCTGATGGGCTCAAGCGAGCATCAGAAGATACTTTTGAAAACGCTGAACGAAGCGTATGTACCGGCAGAGACCTCGGTTGAACAATTGGAAAGAATGGCCGAGCGTTTCTTTGCAGTAAACAAAATTTCTTTTAGCCGGGATGATCTACCTCCCGAGGGAGCCGCTCACAACAAAGCCTTACACTTAACGGTTAAAAGTGAAGGATATTATGTGAAGAGAGTTATGATTGATGGAGGGTCCGGGGTAGATATTTGCCCTTTATCCACACTACAAGGAATGGGAATCAGCACTGAGAGAATCTGGCCGAATAATGTCTGTGCCCGTGCCTTCGATGGAATCAAAAGGGACACCATCGGCGAAATAGACATAGTTATGACGATCGGCCCTGTGGACTTCACTGTAACCTTCCAAATCCTAGATATGGATACCTCATACAACTTCTTGCTAGGAAGACCGTGGATTCATGCCCCCTCTACTCTCCATCAAATGGTCAAATTCGAATATGAAAACCAGGAGATAGTGTTCCACGGGGAGGACGAACAGTCAATCTACAGAGACCCTTCGATCCCTTGTCTTGAGGCCAGAGAGGAGAGTGAGCACATTGACTATCAAGCATTTGAAATTGTGTCGGCCGACCAACACGAGGAAGGTGCTCCGTGCCCACAACCCTGCTTATCAAATGCGTCGATCATGATCGCTACCGACATGATTAGACATGGCTACAGACCCGGAAAGGGGCTCGGGGTGTACTTGCAAGGTATCACTGAACCAATCTCTCTACCCGTCGCTGAAAAATTCTTCGGCATAGGTTTCCAAGCCTCAGAAGTCGATGTGGAATGGGCCAACGCTCGAAAGAAAGGTGGTTGGGATTTGCCTCAGCCAGTTCCCCACATTAATGAAACTTTCATCGAACCACAATATGTCGAAGAAGAGGAAGAGGCCTTTACGGCCGAAGAAATCGAGGGAATCTGCGAGGCCATGAAACAGATGTTGCATGAAACTAACATGGTCCAGTTGGGAGAAGGCTCAAGCACCGCTGAGGTGCAATACATGGGCCCAAACGCCAAGTTGCAGAATTGGAAGGCTACTCCATTCCCCGTCAGGCGGGAGACTCGGTAGTTCAGTTTTGCCATCTTTCCTGCACTATGAGTTATTTCAGGGTGTAACTCAAGTGTTTTTAATTTATTGCCTTTTTGAATTCCAATGTACATCCTCCTATGTTCAAAATTCAATGAAATGAAATCTAAATTTCATAGTCTATTTATCCCTTCTGATTTTTTTTGCTTATTTTTCTTATTTTCAGTCCTAATAATGCGGCTTTAAATAACATGACATGCTTGCGGACTTCATGCTCTGATCTTAATACGCTGTCTAACCTCGAAATAATAAGTCAAGAACCAGAATATGACGAAGAAGAGGCTTTTAGGTAAATAAATAGAGAATTAGAACAATTCGAGAATAAGCCTAAGCCGAACTTAAACGAAACAGAACCCGTCAACTTGGGTAGTGCAGAAGAGGTTCAAGAAACCATGATAAGCGTCCACACTGATGAAAGAACTAAGGACGCTTTGATTCAACTTCTACTTGAGTTCAAAGACGTGTTTGCTTGGTCATACAACGACATGCCTGGATTAAGTGTAGATTTGGTGGTACACAAATTGCCGACCTACCCCGGTTATCCACCCGTCCAACAAAAGCAGAGGAAATTTAAAACAGACATGAGTGACAAAATCAAAGAAGAGGTCACTAAACAATTAAAAGAGGGAGTGATCCGGGTGGTCCAATACACTACCTGGCTGGCCAATGTGGTTTCAGTACCCAAAAAGGACGAAAAAGTCAGAGTATATCTCGATTACCGAGATTTGAATAAAGCAAGCCCTAAAGATAACTTTCCACTGCCAAACATACATATCCTGGTCGACAATTGTGCCAAGCATGAGGTACAGTCTTTTTTGGATTGTTATGCTGGATACCACCAGGTACTGATGGATGAAGAAGACGCAGAAAAGACGGCTTTCACTACAACCTGGGGCACCTATTGTTACCGAGTCATGCCGTTCGGCCTAAAGAACGCCGGGGCAACATACATGAGGGCCATGACCGCCATTTTCCACGACTTGATGCATCGGGAGATTGAGGTGTACGTGGATGATGTGATTATCAAATCTAAGATGCAAGAGGACCATGTCTAGCATTTGAAGAAATTCTTCGAACGCTTGCGTAAGTATGATCTGAAACTAAACCCGGCCAAGTGTGCTTTCAGAGTTCCGTCTGGGAAATTACTAGGGTTTATAGTCAGCCGACGGGGCATTGAGCTAGACCCGACAAAGATAAAATCTATTCGGGATCTTCCACCACCAAGAACCAAGAAGGAGGTCATGAGTCTGTTAGGCAGGTTGAATTACATCAGCAGGTTCATTGCTCAGTTAACGTCCACTTGTGAGCCTATATTCAAGCTGTTGAAGAAAGATGCAGCCATCAAATGGACAGATGAATGCCAGAACGCTTTCTACAAAATCAAAGAATATTTGTCGAATCCGCCAGTGCTAGTCCCACCAGAACCAGTAAGGCCTCTGTTCTTATATCTAACGGTGTTAGAAAATTCCTTCGGGTGTGTTCTCGGGCAACATGACGCAACCGGGAAGAAAGAACAGGCCATATATTACTTGAGCAAGAAGTTCACAAGCTACGAGGCCAAGTATACGTTTTTGGAAAGAACATGCTGCGCTCTAACTTGGGTCGCTCAGAAACTCCGGCATTATTTATTGGCTTATACCACCTATCTCATCACTAGGTTGGACCCTTTAAAGTACATATTCCAAAAGCCGATGCCCACCGGGAGATTAGCTAAGTGGCAGATTCTGCTCACCGAATTCGACATAGTCTATGTCACTCGTACGGCTATGAAGGCCCAAGCTGTGGCAGATCCCTTGGCAGAAAACCCTGTCGAGGATGACTACCAACCCCTAAGTACATACTTCCCAGACGAGGAGGTAAATTCAGTCGAGATAACTTCTGAGGACGCCAACACTTGGAAAATGTTCTTTGATGGAGCTGTAAATGCAAAAGGTGTTGGGATCGGGGCAATCCTGATTTCACCTACGGGACAACACTATCCCGCCACGGCCCGCCTTCGATTCTTTTGTACAAACAATACTGCCGAATACGAAGCTTGTTTAATGGGTATGAACATGGCCATCGACATGGATGTAGAAGAGTTATTGATCATGGGAGACTCGGATTTGATCATCAAGCAGGTTCAAGGAGAGTGGGAAACCCGGGATGTTAAGCTCCTTCCATACAGACAACATGTGGAAGATCTTAGCAAACGATTCAAAGCTGTCGAGTTCAGATATATTCCTCGATGCCACAACGAGTTAGCCGATGCACTGGCTACTCTAGCGGCAATGCTTCCCTATCCGGGTAATGTTCACATCGACCCGTTGGAAATTAAAATCAAGGAAAGACATGGTTATTGCAACACGGTCGAAGTAGAGCCCGATATCCGACCCTGGTATCACGATATCAAAAGATTCTTGAAAACAAGAGAATATCCCGAGCAGGCCAATGGGGACCAAAAAAGAACCATCCGGAGACTCGCCAGTAGTTTCTTCCTAAGTGGGGAAGTACTGTATAAGAGGACTCCCGATCTGAATCTATTAAGATGCATAGACGCCAAAGAAGCCGAAAAGATTATGAACGAGGTGCACTCAAGAGTATGCGGTCCCCACATGAACGGATACGTACTCGCAAAGAAAATCTTGCGGGCTGGGTATTATTGGTTGACCATGGAGAAAGATTGTTTTAGCTTTGTCCGGACATGCCACAAGTGTCAAATACACGGCGATCTGATTCACGCCCCACCATCAGAATTCCATCCTATGTCAGCACCTTGGCCATTTGTCGCTTGGGGAATGGATGTCATTGGGCCGATCGAGCCGAGAGCCTCAAACGCGCACCGATTTATTTTGGTCGCCATTGACTATTTCACGAAATGGGTCGAGGCAATAACATTCAAAGCTGTAACTAAGAAGGCAGTGGTGGATTTCGTGCACTCTAATATCATCTGTCGTTTTGGTATCCCAAAGACTATCATTACCGACAATGCCGCAAATCTAAACAGTAACTTGATGAGGGAGGTATGTGAACAGTTCCAAATCACACACCGCAATTCCACCCCTTACCGGCCAAAAGCTAATGGCGCCGTTGAAGCGGCAAACAAAAATATTAAGAAAATCCTTAGGAAAATGATTCAAACTTCCAGGCAATGGCACGAGAAATTTCCCTTCGCATTACTGGTATATCGCACGACAATGCGCATGTCGGTTGGAGCTACTCCTTATCTATTGGTCTATGGCACGAAAGCTGTAATACCCACAGAAATCGAAATTCCCTCCCTCCGGATTATTGTCGAAGCAGAAATTGAGGATGACGAATGGGTCAAGACCCGATTGGAGCAATTAATGCTAATCGATGAGAAAAGTATGGCCGCAGTTTTCCACGGGCAGTTGTACCAACAAAGAATGGCATGCGCCTACAATAAGAAAGTGCGGCCTAGGAACTTCGAAGTAGGGCAACTTGTGTTAAGACGTATCCTCCCACACCAGAAAGAGGCGAAAGGAAAATTTGCCCCAAATTGGAGAGGTCCGTATATCATAAGGAAATTGCTTCCTAAATGAGCATTGTATTTGGGAGACATCAAGGGGAATGACCCCGAAACGGCTGTCAATGCAGATGCAGTCAAAAGGTATTATGTTTGACCTCGTCCTGATGACAACACGGTTGATCGAAATGATGAAGGCTTCGCGTTCATGCTACCCCAAACACTACCATTTTGTAAGACCTTCGAGCCGGTTACTATTCTTTGACTAACCTCCTTGGAATTCAAAAACAAAATCAAAAGAAATCAAAAGAAATCAAAAGCAAAACAAAAATCGAAACAAAAACAAAATTGCCTGAACTACGTCTGACTTGATTCCGAAAGGATACGTAGGCAACCTCTCCCTGGGGTTCAGTCACACCAAAATAAAAAATCCACATTTCCCCCAAGAGTTTAAGCTGGGGCAGGCGTTTGAGATTCGACAATGATTCGCCTGAAAATTCCAAGGTTGTTAATTCACTACAAATTCTTTTACCCTAAATCCTATTCAAGTCCTTCCGATCGATCGACAAAGAAAAGCCAGAATGGGAAGATACATCTATCTTGACCTCATACAAGCAATAAGAGAAATTAAAATGAGAGAGTCTTATCGGTGAAAACCCACACGGGCACCGTAAGGCAACAGTGAGTAGAGAAATTGAAAATGAGAGAGTCTTGCTAGTGAAAACTCGCAAAGAGCACTACAAGGTGATAGTGAGAAGAGAAATGAGAGAGGTTAGTCGGTGAAAACCCGCAAAGGGCACCACTGATCGAAAAGAGGATAATTGATCACTGACATGGAAACAGTCCAGGGCAAGGTTTCTCAATCTCGAAGTAATAGTTGTGATGAATTTCTGAGAGTCGATCGGTTTACACGGGTCAGGCATCCAGTCCAAAAGGCATGTCATGTTCATTGAAGTCTACATGTACTCCAGATAAGTCCTTCTTTCCTTTCCCCGAAAGGGACACCTCTCGTTTAAATTCATTGCCCATTCTGTCATTTATTTTTCTTTTGAATCCCTTTCGGTCTAACTCTGTTCCTAAACTAAGGCAAAGAAAGAATGGCAAGACTGATTTACAGGGCTCTCATTTGACATAGGCTAGTATGCAAAAGGCACCCAGCCTCGTCAGGGGCATCAAGCCGATCTCGACTGGCCATGGAGGCCGATGCTACAAATTCAGAACCCTTGAAGGAGAAAATAAAATTGAAGTGCCTATAAAGGCGAATAAAGTTGAAAGGTTGAATCCCATGTGGCTAACCGTCTCGGCAAGATTTGAAAACCCGAAATATTCCAAAAGCCCTAATGTTAAAGTTGGAAGAAAAGTCAGAAACGAAAGGCAAAAAAAGGCGAAATAAAGTTGGAAAGGTTAAGTCCCACGCGATCAACCGTTGCATCGGAACTTGAGGGGAAAAAGATTCCCCGATACTCCGAAAACCCAAAAAGAAAGCAAGTGAAGGGCCTACAAAGGCAAAACAAAATATTGGGTCCCACATGACGATTCGCCATGGTAAAATCTGGAAAGCCAAGGTCCCCGGGATTAGAGATGAAACCCAATCCCCGGCAAGCAAGTGGTTGAGATCTTCATCAAAAGAACTGAGATCAAGCAGTTGAAAATCAAGGCCGCAAAACCAACCACCGTTTCAAACTAACAAATGGTTCTTCGTTTGAAAATCTGAAACAGGTGAAACTCAAAAGCAACCGTGCAAAAAGCAGGCACAACTGCGCAAGAGCTAGAAGGAGCTCTGCAGCAACAACTCCAGAAAGGGAAGTTTTCTCCAAAATTCTTTCCCAAATTCACTCAAAATAAAAGGAAAAGAAAAGAAAAGAAAAGAAGAGAACGATGTTGAAAACGATCCAAACCTAAAGTGGTATAGGGTCTCCAATCCCTAGATACATCTTTCCCAACATAGGATATTCCACTCCTTAGTTGATGCCAACATAGGGTCCCGCTCCCTAGTTGATGCCGGCACAACCCGATGACTCCTTTAACATAGGGTCCCACTCCCTAGCGGACACCAGCATAACCTAGTAATCTTTTTCTGACAACAGCATAACCTGTTGATCTTCTCTAGATATCGGCATAACCCGGAAATCTCTTTCTTGGCAACAGCATAACCTGTTGACCTTTCCAGACACCAGCATAACCTCGTGATCTTTCTGACAACAGCATAACCTGTTGATCATCTCCTGATACTGGCATAACCCAGTAATCTCTTTGCCTCCAGGCAACAGCATAACCTGTTGACCTTTCCGGACACCGGCATAACCTGGTGATCTTTCTGACAACAGCATAACTTGTTGATCACCTCCTAATACGGCATAACCCAGTAATCTCTTCGCCCCCAGGCAACGGCATAACCTGTTGACCTTTTTTTAGACACTGGCGTAACCTGGTGGTCTTTCCGACAACAGCATAACCTGTTGATCATCTCCTGATACTGGCATAACCCAGTGATCTCCTTTTCCTCAAACAACGGCATAACCTGTTGACCTTTCCAGAAACCAGCATAACCTGGTGATCTTTCTGACAACAGCATAACATGTTGATCATCTCCTGATACTGGCATAACCTAGTAATCGCTTTGCCTCCAGGCAACAACATAACCTGTTGACCTTTTCGGAAACCGGCATAACCTGGTGATCTTTCTGGCAACAGCATAACCTGTTGACCTTTCCAGACACCGGCATAACCTGGTGATCTTTCTGGCAACAGCATAACCTGTTGACCTTTCCAGACACCGGCATAACCTGGTGATCTTTTCTTGACAACAACATAACCTGTTGATTATATCCTGACACTGGCATAACCCAGTGATCTCCTTTTCCCCAGGCATCAGCATAACCTGTTGACCTTCCCAGACACCAGCATAACCTGGTGATCTTTTTTCCTGACAACAACATAACCTGTTGATCATTTTCTTGACGCTGGCATAACCCGGTGATCTCTTTTCCCGGCAACAGCATAACCTGTTGACCTTTCCAGACACCAGTATAACCTGCCGATATTTTCCAACATAGGGTCTCCAATCCATAGTTGATTTTAATTTTAAAGGCATAGGGTATCCACCCCTAGTCTACAACAACACCGGGTGCACTGTTCCAGGCTTTTCACCGCTTTCAATAATAAAGTAGTGTAGATTTCATTATAATAACTCACGAAATCTTCCTAGTAAAAACTGGGGCAGAAAACTTCGTTCGTTTGTTTTGATTTTGCGCAGATTGCAATTTAGGACAACAGATTCGAGATGACCAAAAGAAGACGTCTCAATAAAAGAAAAAAAAAGAGAGAGAAAAAAGAGAAGACAAAATCCAAGGTACAGAAGCGGGAGTGATGTAGACTGTTCAAAACAGATCGAAGTCACAAGCTATGCATGCCCTTTCTTGATCCGAAAAGCTGAAGAAGATTGAACCAGCGCCTACAACTAACAAGCACCAAGATCCAGATCAAGTTGGTATAGAAGCATCCGAGATTCAAGATCAGGCTTCAGCAAACCAATAGATAGGACACTTGTAACTCATAGTTGATGGTTTTGTTTAGTTTTCTCCATTTTTGCTACTTTGGTGTAATAAGGGGATCAACAGCAGTAACAGCAGCAACTGCAACGAAACCACAGTTACTCGGTAGTCCCAGCTACCAAAACCTCCAGAACTACACTGATCTGATTCCTTTATAGCCAAGGATATATAGGCAACCTCTGAAGCATGGGTTTGGTCAAACCTTTCAAAAACGATTCACAATAGAACATATGAACGGGTAAAAGTCGTTTATTGCTACTCACTTTGTCTTTGCCCGAAAACTCTTCGTGTTTCCAAGCAAAGAGGGGTAGCTGTGAGCGCGTGATTTTTGCTCGCCATATCATCCTATAAAAACCTCAATAAAATAATTAATTTTATGATTTTTTGTTGATTTTCAGTGATTAATTGTGAATTATTTGCATTTGAATATCCACAATTCATCTTTTGAAATTATTTAAAATTACATCACTATTATCAAGGAATTATAAAGTTATCATTTGTAATTAATTGAATTAAATACTAGACGAATGATGGTGTTATTTGACGTAATGTAGTTTAAACAACTAATTGCTAAAACATTAATCCTTCTATTCGATAAATCATAGGTTTAATTAGGAATATAAAATTAGTTTGTTTTATTCTTAATTAATCTGTATTTTTATGGAAGTAAGGTTTAAAAGTAATCACTACTTTTTGGATTCAATTAGATGTGGGCTTAATTAAAACAACTAGTTTAATTAGCTAAGGGAACTAATTCTAGATTGGGCCATTACCCCCCAGGCCCAAGTCCCCTCCTCTCTAACAATTCACCAGCCCAAACCCCACACACCTACCCGGCCAGCGCCAGCCCCAATACCCAAAACGACCCCGTTTCACACCCCTCGTCCCCCAGCCATTGGATCATCT
>ML251807.1:0-12793 GCA_005239495.1 Nicotiana undulata
TCATTTTTTCATCAACTTTTCACATAATAACTTCCCGGCTACACGCCCGGGATGCGCACGCATAACGAGGTGAGACTAACGGAGGCCCTTGGAGCCTCGGAACACAGATAAGGCTTAAATTACATAATATGACCTTTTGGGTCATCACAGAATTGGGCTGTAAGCCGTGTTTGGGGCCTAGTGCCGACTTGTTTACCCTTTGAGGGTTGTGTTTACTATATTTTTCTCATTAATATGTTATGATTTTTCACTCAGTCTTTTCTGTGAAATTATTTTGACACTCATAGTATTTTGATACTACTTCTTGAAAATGAAACACTGTTTTTGGGTTGAGAACCCGGTACATTATGCCAGACGGGCAAATTGAGAGTGTCTGACTGAGTGAGGATGCTGGCCTATATTGTGAGGATGTTATGATATGAGTGAGNGGAGTCTGTAACACACCCCCAATGAGCACCAGTACTAATTGAGTGATGCCCGCGGGGCTTATGAAGAGTGATGTTGAGGTTGCCTGATGGGCAGAGTGATTGTGAGGTTGCCTGATGGATAGAGTGATTGTGAGGTTGCCTGATGGGCAGAGTGATTGTGAGGTTGCCTGATGGGTAGAGTGATTGTGAGGTTTCCTGATGGGCAGAGTGATTGTGAGGTTGCCTGATGGGCAGAGTGATTGTGAGGTTTCCTGATGGGCTAATACTGAAAGATATTGTGATGAGAAATGATTATGGCCCGAGGGGCAGTTTTATGAAGATTTTTACTGAGTTTTCAAACTGTGATTTACTTCGTTTTCAAACTGAGTTTTACTGAGGATTTCACTGAGATATATTGATATTTACTTGTTTCAAAGGATCTTGGAACTGGTTTTTTTGAACTTATAAAATTGCTGAATACTACTTGGTGACTTGATGTTTTACTGGTTGTTGTGAAATGGTGTATCTGTTTGCGTGCTTTATATTTCTCAGACTGTGATTTCTTTTCATTACTACTGAGTTGGCGTATACATAAAGACTCCCTATGCCTCTGTGCACAGATCCAGGTACTAGCTCGCTGCTGTAGCTGACGCAGGTTCGATAGCTGCATTTCACGGGATTTCGAGGTAGTTGTCCAGCGTCCATAACTTCTCCATTTTCCTTCCTTATTTAGTCTTAGAATTTGATTCAGAGACATATATTATAGTTTTAGCAGAGTTAGATTTATTTATTCTTAGATGCTCATGACTATTGACTCAAGTTCTGGGAGGTTGTTTATAGTTGTTTAATTCATTATTGGGGGCGCTAGACTTATATAATTTATTTATTTATTATGACTGTTGTTTATTGTTATATTGTGAACTGTTATAATTGAGTAAATGCGTAGTAAAGTGATGGTCGGCTAGCCTAGTTCCACGATAGGCGCCATCACGGCCTGTTAGGATTNATATTTTCTTGAACTTTTTCTTTCCAATCTATTGACTCTTGAAATCTAAACTTACGTTGTTTCATTCTCTCACAGATGGTGAGGACACGCAATACCGATCAGGGTGACGAGGCACCAGTCAGACCCACAAGGGGTCGAGGCCGTGGTAAAGCTAGGGGACCAGCTCAGGCAGCAGCCGGGGTGGTACCATAGGATCCCCCTATCTCTCAGGTTCCAGCCAATGGTTCTCCAGCGGGTCAGGCTCAAGCACCGGCAGTGCTTATTGTTATTGATATTGACGGTGTGTTCCAGTTTAGCTTAGGCATTTGCTATGTCCACTACTGCCAATACATCTCAGACCGGGGGAGGCAATCAAACTCCAGCTGCCCGGACACCTGAGCAGGTTGTACGAGGTATTCAGGTACCAGGAGCAGCCCCAGTTCAGCCGGTTGCTCCAGCTCAGGATTTTGTGGTTGCTGCTATGCCTGAGGATGAGCAGCGCAGGTTGGAGAGGTTTAGCAGACTTAAGCCTCCGACCTTCAGTGGCACAGATGGTGAGGACGCCCAAGGTTTTCTTGATAAATGCCAGAGGATACTACGTACTGCAGGTATTTTGGAGACCAGTGGGGTCTCGTTTGTTACATTTCAATTTGCGGGTGCTGCTTTTACTTGGTGGGAGTCATTCGAGAGGCGTAGGCTGGTTGGTTCAGCACCTCTCACCTAGCAGCAGTTCTCCATGATCATTTTGGAGAAATACGTTCCTCAGTCCCACAGAGAGGAGCAACGTAGGCAGTTTGAGCAGCTGCGCCAGGGAGAATTATCAGTCCCCCGGTACGAGATGAGGTTTTCTGAGTTAGCCAGACATGCTTCTGAGATTGTCCCTACTGACAGGGAGAGGATTAAGAGGTTCGTAGATGGTCTTACTTATCAGCTTCGGATCTCGAGGACCAGAGAAAGGGTGTCTGGAGCTACATTTGAGCAGGTGGTTGACATTGCTTGGGATATTGAGTCGGTTCGTAGGCAGGATCGTGAGGAAAGAGAGGTCAAGAGGCCTAGGGGATTAGGTAATCTCAGTGGTGCCCCTCCCAGAGGGCAATTTCAGCCTAACAGAGGTCGTTCATTTAGACCTCCACAGTCAGTTCACCCAACTTACAGTGGTGTATCGTCCGGGCAGGGTCCTCACAATTCTCATCAGGGACGTTCATATTTTAGTGCCCTTCTATCTCAGAGCTCCGCCCGAGCATCATCTTATCAGGGTTCTTCTATGCATGGTTCTTCTGGTGGTTATCATGGTGGTAGGGGTTTTCGTCAGTTTTCATCTCCAGCTCCAGGTAATTGTTATGAGTGTGGAGAGTTCGGACATGAGTGGAGGCAGTGTCCACGTCGTCCTAGTAGTTCAACTCAGCAAAGGGTTTAACCCTCGGCTTCAGCCCAGTCATATCACCACCTGCCCAGGCAGCCAGGGATGGTGGTCAGGCAGCTAGAGGCTGTCCTAGAGGGGGAGATAGAGTAGGTGGAGGCCAGCCACATATTTATGCACTTCCATCTAGGCCTGATGCTATAGCTTCCGATGCGATGAGTACAAGTACTATTTCAGTTTGTCACAGTGATGCTTTGGCTTTATTTGACCCGGGTTCCACGTACTCTTATGTCTCATCTTATTTTGCTCATTTTCTGAATATGCCCCGTAAGTCTCTACTTACTTCTGTTCATGTTTTGACTCCGGTGGGTGATACTATTATTGTGGACCGTGTGTACCGGTCGTGTCTTATATCTATTGGGGGTCTGGAGACCCGAGTGGACTTGATGTTACTGAGTATGGTAGATTTTGAGGTAATTCTGGGCATGGATTGGTTATCCCCATGTCATGTTATTCTTGATTATCACGCTAAGACCATTACCTTAGCTATGCCTGGAGTTCCGAGAGTTGAGTGGAGGGGGTCTATAGAGCACGTGCCTAGTAGAGATATTTCTTATTTAAAGGCTCAACATATGGTTGAGAAAGGGTGCGAATCTTATCTTGCGTTTGTGAGGGATGTTAGTAGTGAGACCCCATTTGCTGATTCTATCCCTGTAGTCCGTGATTTTCCGGATGTATTCCCTGCAGACCTGCCAGGCATGCCACCTGACAAGGATATTGATTTTGGTATTGACCTGATGCTAGATACTCATCCTATCTCTATTCCACTTTATCGTATGGCACCAGCATAGTTGAAAGAATTAAAAGAACAGCTTAAGGAACTCTTAGATAAGGGGTTCATTCGGCCTAGTGTATCGCCTTGAGGTGCGCCGGTGTTGTTTGTGAAAAAGAAGGATGGTTTGATGCGCATGTGTATTGACTATAGACAGTTGAATAAGGTTACAGTGAAGAATCGTTATCCGTTTCCTCGTATTGATGACTTATTTGATCAGCTTCAGGGAGCTAAGGTATTCTCCAAGATCGACTTGAGGTCGGGGTATCATCAGTTAAAGATTCGGGATTCTGATATTCCGAAGACGGCTTTCAGGACCAGATACGGTCATTATGAGTTTCTGGTTATGTCATTTGGGCTGACGTATGCCCTAGTAGCGTTCATGCAATTGATGAACAACGTGTTTCAGCCCTATCTTGATACTTTCGTTATTGTATTCATTGATGACATCCTGGTTTCCTCGCTAGGAAGAGCATGCTCAGCACTTGAGAATCGTGTTGCAGAGATTGAGGGAGGAGACGCTTTATGCAAAATTCTCCAAGTGTGAGTTTTGGCTTGGTTCGATAGCTTTCTTGGGGCACGTGGTGTCTAGTGAGGGTATTCAGGTTGATCTGAAGAAGATTGAAGCGGTGCAGAGTTGGCCTAGACCGTCTTCAGCTACAGAGATTCGGAGCTTACTTGGTCTGGCGGGTTACTACCGTCGCTTTGTGGAAGGATTTTCTTCTATTGCTTCACCTCTGACCAAATTGACACAGAAGGGTGTTATAATCAGATGGTCCGATGAATGTTATGAGAGCTTTCAAAAGCTCAAGTCGGCATTGACTACAACTCAGGTATTAGTGTTGCCTACTGGAGTTAGCTGCTATTGTTCATGCCTTGAAGATTTGGCGGCATTATTTGTATGGAGTACAGTGTGAGATTTACACCGATCATCGTAACTTGCAGTATTTGCTAAGGCAGAAGGACTTGAATTTGTGACAGAGGAGATGGTTGGAGCTGCTCAAGGACTATGACTTGATTATTTTGTATCATCCGAGGAAGGCCAATGTGGTGGCCGATGCCTTGAGTCGCAGAGCTGAGAGTTTGGGAAGTCTAGCTTACTTTCAAGCAGCAGAGCGACCTTTAGCCCTTGATGTTCAGGCTTTATGTCACGACCCGAAATCCCACCTTTCAGACCGTGACTGCGTCTAACGTTGAACCCGCTAGACAAGCCAACATAGTCTACACATTAATATTTTTAAAGCAATCCAACAGTAGTAAAATTAATACCCTTCAAATCTTAACTGAAATAACCGACAAACTTTATAACTTAACAGCGGAAATGTAATTATACTCTGAAAATGCGTAATGACATAGTAAGGATAACAACATCGCATAATCCCAAAATCGGGGTGTCACAACCTCACGAACTATCTAAACTGAGTGATAAATACAGAGTCTGAAAAGAAATATAATATTGTCTTGAAACTAGGAGAAAAAAATAAGACAATAAGGAATCCAAATGCAGGAGAGACACCAAGGCCCACGAACACCAGCGGGTATACCTTGAAGCTCTGGGTGGACTGAAGGTGACTCCCTCAATGCGGTCCACTGGGTCCGGATGCGGGATCTGCACAACATTAAGAAGTGCAGTGTAGCATCAGTACAACCGACCCCATGTACTGAGTAAGTGCCGAGCCTAACCTCGGCCGAAGTAGTGACGAGGCTAGACTTGACAATAACGATAACCTGTCCTATTCTACAGCAGGTAACAGGGATAATACAAGCAAGAGATAAGCAAACATGTAAGGGATACAAGAGCAGTAAAAGGGGAACAAGTGAGATGAAGCAGTCAAATTGACAGATAGAAGTAAACAAGGGAGGCAATCTAACACAATAGTCAACGAAACAAGTATAAGTACCAGAAATGTAAAACAATGGCACGACATCACCCTTCGTGCTTTTACTCTCTTCCTCACAATGCAATGTACAATGTAAGGCAACGTAAATCATGGCACAACATTAACCTTCGTGCATATAATCAATGGAAATCATGGAACGACATTAACCTTCGTTCTTATAATCAATATGAATCATGTCACGACATCACCCTTCGTGCTTTACACTCTTCCTCACTATGCGATGTAATCAGATGTCATGGCACGGCATCACCCTTCGTGCTTTACACTCTTCCTCACCAAACAATAACAGATATAATGACAAGGAGTACTTCATAGTGGAAATAGACAATTCAAATCACCCGGCAAGGGGAAAACATCAATTAATAACTCAATAAATGCCCGGCAAGGGTCTCAGCTATAACCAATCACCTCAATCGCATACTCTACACTTGGATTATCATTCGTATCAGAACTTCTCAAGCTCAACTGCCAATTCTTTCAATCAAGAATAAATTACCAAGTAAAGACTTTGAAAGAATAAATACCAAGTAAAGACAATCTCATAATATGCTAAACATGGAAGAAATACTGCAATTTCTATCAAAATAGACTCACGGGCATGATTGACAAACATTGCATACGTACTCGTCACCTCACCTATGCAATGAACATGATAATCACTTAGCACATAGATAATAATACCTATTCCCTCACTAAAGTTAGGCAAGACACTTACTTCAGTCCAAAGTATAGCAATCAACCCTCTAAGACCGTATTTCCTTTATAATCCGACTCCGAAACAACGATATCTAGGCATAATTAATTCAATAATATCAATTAAAACTCAATAACACAATCCCATAACCTAGATATTCAATTTTGAGCATTCTTCCAAAATTACCGAAATTCGACCTCGGGCTCGCTTGGTCCAAACTCGAGGTTCGGACCAAAACCCAATCAACCATAACCCCACGAGTTAAAATATATAATTTGTTTCAAGATCCGACCCCAAATTGAGGTTGAATCACCCAATTTTCCCAAAAACCTAACTCTACCCAAAACCCCTAATTTCTACTTGATTTTATGATTTTAGGCCTAGATTTTCTAGTGATTATGCAAGGAAATGGAAGAATTAGAAGTTAAGATCACTTACCCAAGTGGCTATGGAGGGAATCTAGCTTGGGGACTTCAATGGAGGTTGGAGAAGAAGAGAAGAGTGAAAAGTTGGGAAAATCCAGCCTACTGTTTTGGACTTAAAGAATAACTGGGCAAAATTGTTCATCGCGATCGCAGGAAAATGATTGCGATCGCAGAGCAATGTGTGCGATAGCAGAGGTTGATGACACAGAGGATCGCGATCGCGACCCCACGTCCGCGTTCGCGGAGAGCATTTTAGAACCCAGCCCCCGAACTAGGTCTACACTATGCGATCGCGTGAGGCCTTCCGCGATCGCGTAGAGCACTAGCCCCAAGCTCTGCGTTCGCATAGGGTCAATTTCCACCCCCAGCCCATACAACATTGCGATCGCGTGACTGAGTCCGCGATCGCAGAGAGGAAATCGCTGGACACCAGAAAACAGGAGAAAACCATATTTTTCTAACTTTATTGCACCTCGCTAACTACCCAAAACTCCCCCGAACCCTCGGGGCTCAAAACCAAAAACACACACAACTCCCAAAACGTCCTACAGACTTACTCAAGCTTTTAAATCACCAAAATATCATCAAAATCAACGAATTAAACCTCAGAACTCATAGAAATTCCTTAAAACTTCATAAAGCTTAATTTTACCAATTTTGATCCGAAACACGTCATTCCAAGTCCGTTTTACACCAAACATCACAGATAAGTCACATAACATATAATAAACCTGTTCCGGGCTCTGGAACCATAGTACGGGCACGATAACACAGTTTTCACATAATAATTCTTTTTCAAAATCCTTTATTATTTTTAGAAAACAATTTTCTTTAAAAATTCATTTCTCGGGCTTGGGACCTCGGAATTCGATTCCGGGCATACACCCAAGTCTCATATTTTCCTACGGACCCTCCCGGACCGTCACATCACGGGTCCGGGTCTGTTTACCAAAAGTGTTGACCAAAGTCAACTTTATTCATTTAATTATCATAAAATTCCATTTCCATCAAATTTCAACATAAAGACTTCCCAGCCACACGCCCGGGCTGCGCACGCATATCGAGGTGAGACTAACAGAGGCTTTCGGGGCCTCAGAACACAGATTTAGCTAGAATTACTTAGGATGACCTTTTGGGTCATCACAATCTCCACCTCTAAAACAAACGTTCGTCCTCGAACGGACATAGAAAAGTACCTAAGTCCGAGAAAAGATGGGGATAACGACTCCTCATATCGGACTCGAACTCCCAAGTAGCTGCCTCGGCAGGCTGACCTCTCCACTGAACACAGACCGAAGGATAACTCTTCGACCTCAACTGGCGAACCTGCCTATCTAATATAGCTACCGGCTCCTCCTCATAAGTCAGATCCTTGTCCAACTGGACACCGCTGAAGTCTAGAACATGAGATGGATCTACAATATACCTTCGGAGCATAGATACGTGAAACACTAGATGCACGACTGATAAATGTTATGATTTTTCACTCAGTCTTTTCTGTGAAATTGTTTTGACACTCATAGTATTTTGATACTACTTCTTGAAAATGAAACACTGTTTTTGGGTTGAGAACCCGATACATTATGTCCAGAAGGGCAAATTGAGAGTGTCTGACTGAGTGAGGATGCTGACCTATATTGTGGGGATGTTATGTTATGAGTGAGGCTGTTGGACTATATTGTGAGGATGATATGATATGAGTGAGGCTGCAGGCCTATATTGTGTGTGATATATGCCATGTTGTGGCTTATTTTAGCGCTTGGGCTGTAGGAGCCCCTCTGGAGTCTGTAACACACCCCTAGTGAGCGTCGGTACCGATTGAGTGATGCCCGCGGGGCATCTGAAGAGTGATGGTGAGGTTGCCTGATGGGCAGAGCGATTGTGAGGTTGCCTGATGGGCAGAGCGATTGTGAGGTTTCCTGATGGGCAGAGCGATTGTGAGGTTGCCTGATGGGCAGAGNTGATGGGCTAATACTGAAAGATATTGTGATGAGAAATGATTATGGTCCGAGGGGCAATTTTATGAAGATTTTTACTAAGTTTTCAAATTGTGATTTACTTCGTTTTCAAACTGATTTTTACCGAGGATTTCACTGAGATATATTGATATTTACTTGTTTCAAAGGATTTTGGAACTAATTTTTTTGAACTTATAAAATTGCTGAATACTACTTGGTGACTTGATGTTTTACTGGTTGTTGTGAAATGGTGTATCTGTTTGCGTGCTTTATATTTCTCAGACTGTGATTTCTTTTCATTACTACTGAGTTGGCGTACTCATAAAGACTCCCTGTGCCTCTGTGCACAGATCCAGGTACTAGCTCGCAGCAGTAGCTGACGCAGGTTCGATAGCAGCATTTCACGGGATTTCGAGGTAGCTGTCCAGCGTCCACAACTTCTCCATTTCCCTTCCTTATTTAGTCTTAGCATTTGATTCAGAGACATATATTATAGTTTTAGCAGAGTTAGATTTATTTATTCTTAGATGCTCATGACTATTGACTCAAGTTCTGGGAGGTTGTTTAGAGTTGTTTAATTCATTATTGGGGGCGCTAGACTTATATAATTTATTTCTTTATTATGACTGTTGTTTATTGTTATATTGTGAACTGTTATAATTGAGTAAATGCGTAGTAAAGTGATGTTCGGCTAGCCTAGTTCCACGTTAGGCGCCATCACGGCCTGTTAGGATTTGGGGTCGTGACACCGGCCATATTTATTTATTATTGTTTCTAGCCATATGCATAGTTTATACATTGATTATATATAATTATACATGAATCATACATAAATTATGCATATATTATACATCTACCGACTATTTTTAGTTTAAGCGGTTAGGTGAGCGACTATTTGAGTTAATTCTTCAATCTATATTATATTAAAAGGAGGATAGTGAAGCATGTGGTTAAACTAAGTGGCAAGCTAAAGTGAAGCCATGTTTGAATTTAATATATATTTCTACCACACTCATTCTAATATAATATAGATAAAAATTTAAAAACTTTCTCAAATTCAAATAAGTTTATTATTCTATTTTCTAAATTTTACTGCATTTTAAAAATATTATGTTATGCTTTCAAACTTAAATTAATTGCACTCAATTCAAATATTAATCACAAAACAAAATTCTTAATTGTTTGAATCCATTATATCTGAATGTTGTAGTAATATTTACGTATAAAATATTCATTTGCCCGATTTATCAATATTAATATGACATTATTATTCTTGTTATTAAAATATGTTTTACTAATTATTTAAGTTCTTTCTCACCTTATAAATAATTTATATACGATATGTAAGATCTTATTTTACCGCTTGAATTTATTTAATTTTTAAACTTAATAAATTTTTTAATATCTTAAGTAAATTTTAATTTTATTTTAACTTACTCCAAAGTATAAATAGTCACAGGTTATCTCAATCTACACCTTTCTATACTTTTTTATTTATTTTTATTATAATTTTTAGTTAATTGTTTTACCTCTATATTTCTATCTAATATAGAAAAACAAATCTATGGGTATATATATATATATATATATATATATATATATATATATATATATNAAATATCTATGTATATATATATATATATATATATATATATATATATATATATATATATCTATATTTAGATGTAGATATATATATTTAAATTTGTCTAAGATTTATTTAGATTGAGTATACGGTTTATTAAACTACTTCCATTAATTATCTTTCCATTTATAATTCAAATATTTAATATTTTCTTAAAATTGCAAAGTGGCTTCTTTTTAGCTTGCCACTTGGCTTAACCACATGATTCCCTACCCTCATTTTAATATAATATAGATTTATTTAATTTTTAAGCTTAATAAATTTTTTAATATCTTAAGTAAATTTTAATTTTATTTTAACTTACTCCAAAGTATAAATAGTCACAGGTTATCTCAATCTACGCCTTTCTATACTTTTTTATTTATTTCAATTATAATTTTTAGTTAAGTTTTTTATTTCCATATTTGTAGCTAATATAGAAAAAAAAAATCTATGGGTGGATAAATATAGATATAGCTATAAATATGTATATAAACATAAATTTAAATATAGATATATAAATTAGATTTGTCTAAGATTTATTAGATTGAGTATAAGATTTATTAAACTACTTCTATTAATTATGTTTCCATTTATAATTCAAATATTTAATATTGTCTTAAAATTGCCAAGTGGCTTCTTTTTAGCTTGCCACTTGACTTAACCACATGTTTCACTGCTCTCCTTTTAATATAATATAAATATAGATTATATGTTTTTAAAGTTTCTTATGTGCTCCTTAGAAAACATTTAATAACTCTAATTATAGAAATATTTATCTAAATTATATTCCTGTCCATTAAATATTTGACTTAAGTATCACTTCACTAATTAGAGTAATAAACCATAAATTTAAAAAGTTTCCTTTTAGTTTAAATGTAAAGTTCAGCCGTATACATAATTTAAGAAAAAACAAAAAACATTTGGTATATACAAAATTGACACTAGATTAGTATTAGGTATACATCATGATATTTTTATGACTAGAAAAGAATGTCATTTATGATAAAACTAAAAAATTTCAAAATATAAAATATGACTAAAACAAGACAACAATCATGGGATTGGGTAAATTAATTTTTATTTTTTAGAAATATTAAGTGAGCGTTTGGACATAAGAATTGTAAAATTTCAAAAAATAGTTATAAAAAAATCAAGTGAAAATGAAATTTAAAAATTAGATTTATGTTTGGACATGAATACTATTTGAAGCTACTTTTGAATTTTTACGAGTGATTTAAAGTAAAATTTATAAAAACAACTTTTTAAAATTTTTTAAAATTCTGAAATTCAACTTCAAGTGAAGTTTGCATTTTTCATGCCCAAATCTATTCTCAAATATGAATTTTTTTCGAATAAAGTGATTTTTATGGTCAAATGGGCCCATGTAGTTTGTATGCTTGTTGAGTAAAGAATAATTAAGACCGAATGGAAAAAGGGAACTTGGACCGAATAGTAGAGGGCCATTATCAGAGATGTTCGTAAAAGTCCGAAAAATCGGATCAATCCGAAAATCGAACAAAATGGATCAAAAAATTAACTTTTTTGTTTGATTTAGTTTTGATCTTTTTCAAAAACCGATCAATTTTTGTTTGATTTTAATTTTAATAAAAGAAATAACTGAAAAAATCGAATTAAACTGACTATAGAAGTATATGTATGTTTTGTATAAAGTTTCTAAGCTTTAATAGTACATGTTAATCATTTGCATTTTTATGTTTGGTTTGGTTTTGATTTTGAATTTTAAAAATCGATCAAATTTGGTTTTGTTTTGGTTTTAATAAAAACTAACCGAAAAAAACCAAACCAAACCAAACTAAACCGACTATAAAAATAGCTATTTAAATTTATTTACACACACACACACATATAAGTTTCTAAAATTTTATGGTACATATTAGTCATTTGTATTTTTAGTCTAGTTCTTTGCTATTATAATAATGTCATTCTTTTCATTTACATTCTAGTTTGAATTTTCTTTTGCTAAGAACATGAATTTATTTTATGTTAAAAATAATCTATTTTTAATTGAGACCTTAAATTATTCATCTGTAACGACCCGATCCGTCGTTACGCAGTATACGCATCTATTCCTTTATTTCTGTCTTGTAGTAGCTCGGTTAGACTGTTCATGAAGTGTTGGGGTTGGTTGGTTCGGGTTCGGAGTGAAAATAGAGTGGATTGAGACACTTAGTCTCTAACAAGAGCTTTAGAGTTGGAAACAAAAAATCAACCCAGAGTCGACTTATTGGTAAACGACCTCGGAATGCGGATTTTATGGTTCGGATAGCTTCATTAGGTGATTTGGGACTTAGGAGTGTGTTTAGAATATTTTTAGGATGCCCGGTGTAGAATTAGGCTTGAATTGGCGAAGTTAGTATTTTGGCGAATTCCGGTTGTTAGGCGATATTTTGATCCGAGGGTCGGAATGGGATTCCGAGAGTTGGTGTAGCTTCGTTAGGTCATTTTGGACTTGCCCGCAAAATTTTAGGTCATTCGGAGATGGTTTAGTTGGGTTTTTGATCAAATGCGTGTTTCGAAAGATTTTGGGAATCATAGGCTTGAATTGGATAAGAATTTATGGTTTTGATGTTGTTTTTGGTGTTT
>ML251809.1:0-41350 GCA_005239495.1 Nicotiana undulata
TATATATATATATATATAAAATTCAAGTCGAAATAATGAGTTGAGTTAAACTACACAACCAATTCTAATTATGTATACCTCTGCTTTTGAGTTATCTAGAGTGTTATGATGTCATTTTTCGTATCCGAGTAGAAGGTAGCTGGTGCCCTTCTAATCCAAAAGGAGTTGCTTTTTCATCGTCTTATCAGAAGGCAGTAATCAGATTATATCTATGTATACGGTCGAAATCGGAGAACCCGATTTCGAGATCTTAATTGTACCCCGAGTTTGAGATCGGGCAACTCGAAGAAGGGGTCAAGTCCGGCTGAAAAATATGCACCTCAGGGGAGCAAATCGGAGGCCCAACATGATCTATTTCGAAGATAGTACCATTTCATACACACTCAAGAAAGAGCGGGAATTTCTCAAGGGCACAAAGGTCAAGGCGTAAATTTCGGGATAGATTCGTACGAATCCGTACTAGGTGGCTATACAGCTGTACCAATAGGATTTTTTACTGTAAATAAAAATGTACCTTATTTGGGGTTTCCCTCCTATATAAAGAGGATTCCAACCATTTGTGAAGATCATCTTGTCACTGCAAAGAGAATATACTGTCTTACTTATTCCGTTTATTGTGCTCAGAATTGCTCTTCACCTATATAGCTCTTACTTTATTGTTCTTGCTTTATTATCCTTAACCCACCTCGAGGCCTCCGAGAATATCGAACTTGAGGTCCCTATTGCCCTAGCAACACTGGTTTGGTTCATCAATTCTTCTCACTTATACTTAATATTACTTGTTTATTCAGTAGTATTGGAATAACTCACGTATTTTTAGAACCACAAATCAAATTTCACAACTATTTTCGAGGTAAACTGTTTGGCGCCTACTGTGGGGTTAAAGATAATAGTAATTATTTCAGTGCTAATTTTTTGATAACACACGTTATTCTTCTCACTTTTTCTTGTCAAAGATTCTTTGATTTCAGGCTAAAGCATGTTGAACTCAGCAAACAAACTTATACATGGTAACGATGGCCTCGAATTCCATAAAAAAAATAATGCAACAGCTTCAGGGACCCGTGTGCCACCGCTTAACCCTGGGGTAGCACCAGCCCCTAACCCAGTCGACGTTGGTTCACACATTGCTTTGAACGTCGACTTGGGCACTGATGTTGAAGGAAGTGTACGTAGAGAGGACCATCCCGATGCCCAAAGGACACAAGCTCAAGGAGAAAGAGAAGTCAGTCTACAAGTAATTTTTGAAATGTTGCAAGCACAACAGTTTGCTAATGCTCAGTTGCAAAGTCAGCAAAAGATTCCGAGCGTGGCAGGCCCAGAAATTACTCATCATGCTGAACCAGCCCCGGAGAGGTCGAGCAACAATGGTTCAGGAGCTGACCCTACTGTCATGAGAATGCTCGAAAAGCTCACGAAGAGGATCAAGTTGGGAGAAAAAAGGATCGAGGACAACGATAAGAAGGTGGAAACTTACAACTCGAGGGTCGACCAAATACCAGGAGTACCTCCAATTTTGAAAGGACTGGATTCAAAGAAGTTTGTACAAAAATCTTTCCCCCGAGTGCGGCCCCGAAACCCATTCCGAAGAAATTTCGCATGCCAGACATACCCAAATATAACGGGACCACCAATCCCAATGAGCGCATCACCACATATACTTATGGTATAAAAGGAAATGATTTGGAGGACGATGAGATTGAGTCTGTTTTGCTAAAAAGGTTTGGGGAAACTCTATCAAAAGGGGCAATGATTTGGTATCATAACCTCCCCCCGAACTCTATCGATTCGTTTGTAAAGGCACACGCTGGTGCCATAAAGGTTGTGACAAGAAAGTCAGACATATTCAAGATCAAGCAAAGGGAGAACGAGATGTTGAGGGAATTTGTATCCCGGTTCCAGTTGGAACGAATGGAGTTACAACCAGTCTCCGATGACTGGGTTGTACAAGCTTTCACTCAGGGGATAAATGAACGGAGTTCGATAGCTTCGAGGCAGCTGAAGTAAAACTTGATCGAGTATCCCGCCGTGACTTGGGCGGATGTACATAACAGATACCAGTCAAAAATTAGGGTCGAAGATGACCAGTTGGGAGCCCCCTCGGGCTCGATTTATCCAAGCAGATTGATGGCAAATGAGTCGAGAGATGCAAACAGGGAGCCAAGGTCGAACAAGGAAAGATATCATCCATACGTCGAAGACCGAAGGAACACATCGAGGCGTAACATACCTCGGAATGATCGAAGAGCAGATCGAGGTCAGAATTCCCGGGGTCTCATGAGTAAGACCGGGTTCTATAGGCACTCAGGACCGGTGGAGGCACCCCGATTATAAGAATACAACTTTAGCATCGATGCCTCGGGTATCGTCTCAGCCATTGGTAAAATTAGAGATACCAGATGGCCTAAGCCCATACAGACTGATCCTTCTCAGAGGAACCCCAATTTGATGTTCAAGTATCATGGTACTCATGGGCACAGGACCAAGGATTGCAGGAAACTCAAAGAGGAGGTATCCCGATTGTTCAACGAGGGGCATCTTCGAGAATTTCTCAGTGACAGGGCCAAGAGCCACTTCAGAGAAAGGGACGCGAACAAGAAGAATGAACCAGAAGAACCTCAACATGTTATTAAAATGATCATCGGTGGAGTCGACGTCCCACAAGGACCCATATTCAAACGCACCAAAGTATTAATCATTAGGGAGAAGCGGACTCGGGACTACATGCCCGAGGACATCCTCACATTCAGCGAGGAAGACACCAAGGGCTTATCTCAGCCTCACAATGATGCGTTGGTAATTTCTATCCTTTTAAATAAAGTTCTAGTTAAACATGTTCTCGTGGATCCAGATAGCTCGACAAATATAATCAGGTCGAGGGTCTTAGAGCAGCTCGGGTTGCTTGACCAAATCATACCAGCATCTCGAGTCTTGAATGGCTTCAACATGGAGAAATCATCCTCCCAATCAACGTGGCCGGAACCGTGCAAGACACAAAGTTTTATGTCATCGAAGGAGACATGAGGTATAATTCTTTGCTGGGAAGGCCTTGGATCCACATCATGAGTGCAGTGCCATCGACCCTTCATCAAATGATGAAGTTCCCAACAAAAGATGGCGTGAAAATGGTATATGGGGAGCAACATGAAGCTAAGGAGATGTTGGCAGTCCATGACTTGGCGCCAGTATCGAAGCCATCCACATCGGAAAAGTCGAGCGTCAAGGACATACATGTAGCCAAATAGCAATCACAACCCATGTCCTCGGCTGAGCTCTAGGAACAGGTGATCGAGGATCAGGTGGTCGAGGACGAAGACGAAGATTTCCTTACCCCTCGAGCCTTCGCCACCCCCGAGGAGTCAGATGAGACGAAGTCCACGGTCGAAGAGCTCGAGAAGGTGGTATTGATCGAGCATCTGCTGGAACAAAAGGTATACCTGGGAACGGGGCTAACCCCCGAACTCAAGAAAAAACTCATTCAATTCTTTATCGATAACATTGATTGCTTTGCTTGGTCCCACTTAAATATGAAAGGAATCCCACCGAAGATAATCACCCATCGACTAAGTTTTGATCCTAGATTTAAATCGGTGAAGCAAAAGAGGAGGCCTCAATCCGAGGTAAAGTACGCATTCATCAAAGACGAGGTAACCAAAATTCATAAGATAGGGTCCATTAGGGAAGTTAAATATCTGGAGTGGCTAGCTAATGTTGTAGTAGTCCCTAAAAAGGGAAACAAACTTAGAATGTGTATAAACTACAAAGATATGAACAAAGCATGCCCTAAGGAATCTTTCCCATTGCCCAATATCTATTGATTGATAGATGCCACGGCCGGCCACGAGATCCTTACTTTTCTCGATGCCTACTTCGGGTACAATCAAATTCGAATGAACCCGGAGGACCAGGAAAAGACTTCGTTTATCATGAAGTTTGGTACGTATTGCTATAATGTAATGCCATCGGGCTAAAAAACGCAGGTGCTACATACCAACGCTTAGTTAATAAAATGTTCGAACATCAAATAGACAAGTCTATGCAAGTTTATATTGATGACATGCTAGTTAAGTCCCTGCGTGCAAAGGACCATTTGGCTAATTTGTAGGCAACGTTCGATATCCTAAGAAAGTACAATATGAAACTCAACTCGAGAAATGCGCTTTTGTAGTTGGCTCGGGCAAGTTCCTAGGGTTCATGGTGTCGAACAAGGGTATCGAGATCAACCCCGATAAAATCAAAGCCATCGAGGAAATCACCGTCGTAAATAATGTGAAAGACGTACAACGGCTAACCGGACGGATAACTACCCTAGGCCGATTTATTTCGAGGTCATCAGATCAGAGTCATCATTTCTTTTCCCTACTCAAGAAGAAGAAAAACTTCACATGGACTCCGGAGTGTCAACAAGCCTTAGATGAATTAAAATGGTATCTCTCGATCCCACCCTTGCTTCATACTCCGAAGGAGGATGAAAAACTCTACTTGTATTTAGCCATGTCCTAGGTAGCAGTAAGTGGCGTGTTGGTTCAAGAAGAACAAGGTATGAAATTTCCTATTTATTATGTAAGTCGGACCCTAGGAGATGCTAAAACCAGGTACCCGCATTTAGAAAAGTTAGCTCTTACATTACTAAGTGCATCTAGGAAATTAAAACCATATTTTCAATGTCATCCTATATGTGTATTGACTACGTACCCACTTTGAAATATCTTGCATAAGGACAAATTATCGGGCCGATTGGCCAAATGGGACATCGAACTTGGAGGGTATGATATCGAATATCAACCCCGAACTGCTATCAAGTCTCAAATTTTGGCAGACTTCGTGGTCGATTTCACGCCTGCCCTCGTGCCCAAAGTGGAAAAGGAACTCTTGCTAAAACGGGACACATCATCGGCGTTATGGACCCTCTTCACAGACGGCGCCTAGAATGTGAAAGGGTACAGACTCGGTATAGTCTTAAAACCGCCTACGGGCAGCATCATTAGGCAATCTATCAAAACTTCAAAATTGACTAACAATGAGGCCGACTATGAGTCCATGATTGCAGGTCTCGAACTAGCCAAGGTCCTGGGAGCAGAGGTCATGGAGGCCCAAATGTGATTCTCTTTTGGTAGTAAACCAAGTGAACGAGAGCTTCGAGGTTCAAGAGTATAGAATGCAAAGGTACTTAGACAAGCTTCAAGTGACACTGCATCGCTTCAAGGAATGGACACTGGACCATGTACCTCGAGAATAGAATAGCGAGGCCGATGCACTCAATTTTGGGGTCATCGGTTGAAGAAGATGACATTGTCCCGGAGACTGTCGTCCAATTGTCGAGCTCGGTGGTCGAAGAAGGCCATGCAGAAATAAATTCAACAAGTTTGATGTGGGATTGAAGGAACAAGTACATCGAATGCTTGAATCACGGGAAGCTCCCAGCGGACCCAAAAGAGTCGAGGGCCTTACGAGCCAAAGCAACTCGATTCTCACTCGATGAAAATGGAACATTATATAGAAAGACCTTTGACGGGCCACTGGCAGTGTGCTTAGGACCAGGGGACACCGATTGTGTACTATGAGAAATCCACGAAGACACTTGTAGGAATCACTCTAGTGTCGATTCTTTGGTTCGCAAGGTGATAAGAGCAGGGTATTATTGGGATAGCATGGATAAAGATACTAATGTGATGACCCAAAAGGTCATCCTATGTTAATTTAGCTAAATCTGTGTTCCGAGGCCCCGAAAGCCTCCGTTTAATCTCACCTCGATATGCGTGCATAGCCCGGGCGTGTAGCCGGGAAGCTTTTATGTGAAAACTTGATGAAAATGGAAATTATAGTAATTAATTAAATACAATTGACTTTGGTCAACATTGTTGGTAAACGGACCCGGACCCATGATTTGATGGTCCCGGAGGGTCCGTAGGAAAATATGGGACTTGGACGCGTGCCCGGAATCGAATTTCGAGGTCCCAAGCTCGAGAAATGAATTTTTAAAGAAAATTATTTTCTGAAAAATATAAAGGTTTTTGAAAATGAATTTTGATGTGAAAACCATTTTACCGGGGCCCGTATTATGGTTCCGGGGCCCGAAACAAGTTTAATACGTGTTATATGAGTTATCTGTAAAATTTGGTGTAAAACGGACTTGATTTGACGTGTTTCGAATCGAAAATGGAAAAGTTAAAGGTTAATGAGGTTTTGAGGATTTTCATAGATTTTGGTGTTTAATTCATTGATTTTGATGTTATTTTGGTAGTTTTAGTACTTGAATAAGTCCGTAGGATGATTTGGAAGTCGTGTGTATTCTTGGTTTTGAGCCCCGAGGGCTCGGGTAGGCGTCAGGGTGCTAAAGTGTTAGAAAAATCTGGTTTTGTGGCTGTTGCTGGTGTTTCAGGTTTTGCTCTATGCGATCGTGTAGGTCCCTCTGCAATCGCATAGAAATAGGTGAAGAGGGAGGTCAGTTCCTCTATGCGATTGCATAGCACTGTTCGCGATCGCATAGAGGTATAGGATGTCTGGGCGGGAGCTGGCTAGGTACTCTACGCGATCGCAAGGTCTAGTTCGCGATCGCACAAGGTGGGGTCCTTGGGCTATGCGATCGCAATGAGTTCTTCGCGATCGCAGTGAAGGGGGATCCCAGGTTCTTCTTCGCGATCGCATTCTTTCAGCCGTGATCGCAGTGCGTGGGAACCAGACTCTCCGCGATCGCAATCCCATTCCCACGATCGCGATGTACATTTTTGCCCAGTTATTTTCTTAAGTCAAAACAGAATGTTATTTCGGGATTTCCACTTCTTTATCAACTCCTTCTTCTCCAAAGCCCCATTGACGACCTCCAAGCTAGTTTCCCTCCATAACCACTTGGGTAAGTGTTCCTAACACCAATTTCTCCCATTTTTCTTCCCTAATCACTAGAATCTAGGTCTAAAAACATGAAATCAAAGTAGAAATTAGGGGTTTTGGGTAGAGTTAGGGTTTATGGGATTTTGGGTAATTCAACCTCAATTTGGGGTCGGATTTCAAAACAAATTATATATTTGAACTCGTGGGGGTATGGGTAATCGGGTTTTGGTCCGAGCCTCGTGTTTGGACCAAGCGGGCCCGGGGTCGAATTTTGGTATTTTTGGAAGAATGCTAGGAATTGTATATTTAGGCTATGGGATTGTATTAATGAGTCATTATTGATGTTAATAAGTTAATTATGTCTAGATATTGTCGTTTCGGAGTTGAATTCAAAAGGAAAGGCGGTGTTAGAAGCTTGAATTGCTATTCTTGGACCCGAGGTAAGTGTCTTGCCTAGCTTTGGTGAGGGAATAGGTATTGTATGCTATGTGCTAAGTGTTTATCATGTCCAATGCATAGGTGAGGTGACGAGTACCTATGCATTGTGTGTCAAGCATGCCTGTGAGTCCATTTTTGATGAAATTCTTACTATTACTTCCATATTCAGTGTAATATGAAATTGTCTCTACTTGGAAGTTGATTGTTGTTGAAAATCCTTGTTGATGAACTTGCGAATGTAATGGTTCTATTGAGGACCCAACTATAAAGGATATACATGAAAAGGTTGGTTATAGATGAGACTCTTGCCGGGAAATTGTTATGATATTGACTGAGATATTCCCCTTGTGGGGTGTTTATGATCTGTATTTCCACTATGCTGCATTCCTTGCCATATGATATTGTCCTTTTTATGGCGAGGAAGAGTGTAAAGCATGAAGGTTGATGTTGTGCCGTGATTTACATTGATTACATCATAAAATGCATAGTGAGGAAGAGAGTAAAAGCACGAAGGGTGATGCCGTGCCATGGTTTATATTATCTTATATCATACATCGCATTGTGAGGAAGAGAGTAAAAGCACGAAGGTTGATGCCGTGCCATGATTCACATTGATTAAAAACACGAAGGTTGATGCCGTGTCATGATCTGTATTGCCTCACATTATACATTGCATTGTAAGGAAGAGAGTAAAATCACGAAGGGTGATGCCGTGCCATGGTTTATATTATCTTATATCATACATCGCATTGTGAGGAAGAGAGTAAAAGCACGAAGGGTGATGCCGTGCCATTACATACATTGCTCGTATTTATACTTGTTACTTTAACATTATTGTTAATTTGCTCTTTTGCTTTCTCCTATGTGTTAATTAATTGTGCTTATCTCTCACTTGTCACCCCCATTAACTGCTCCCGTATCCCATGCGTATCTGTCTATTCCTGCGTTTGTCTGTGATATATCTTGTAGAACTGTACAGGTAGATTATCGTTGTCAAGTCTAGCCTCGTCACTACTTCGGCCGAGGTTAGGCTTGGCACTTACTCAGTACATGGGGTCGGTTGTACTGATGCTATACTGCACTTCTTATTGTTGTGCAGATCCTGCGATCGGACCCAATGGACATCGTTGAGGGAGTATCCTTCAGTCCACCTCAGAGACTTCAAGGTATACCTACTGGCGTTCGTGGGCCTTGGCATCTCTCCTATCATTAGTTCTTTATTCTGTCTTGTCTTTCCTCTAGTACTCAAAGACAGTTATGTATTTTTCTTTCAGACTTTGTATTTAGCACTCCTCTAGATAGTTCATGAGTTTGTGACTCTCGGTTTTGGGGCTTATGCGACGTATCGTACTTGTTATTCCACTTAGCCTTGAAATTTTATCTATTTCCGCTGTTAAAATTTGTAAACTATTTTTGGTTAATTCTGTTAATTCGGTGTTATCATGTTAGTTTAACTGTACACGTTGGCTTGTCTAGCGGGTTCAACGTTAGACGCAGTCCCGCCTAAAGGTGAGATTTCGGGCCGTGACAACTAAGGATTTCGTTCAAAGGTGTGATAAATGTCAAAGGTTCTCTCCAACGATCCATCAGCCCGGTGAACAACTCCATTCGGTCCTATCCCCATGGCCATTCATGAAATGGGGGATGGACATCGTCGGTCCCATCCCCATGGCCATTCATGAAATGGGGGATGGACATCGTCGGTCCCCTACCAATGGCTCCAGGTAAAGCTAAATTTATTTTGTTTATGAATGAGTACTTTTCAAAATGGGTAGAAGCGCATGCCTTCAAAAAGGAGTTAGTTCAAAGGAAAGCGGAAACGTCTAAATAATGAAACACACTCGATAAGTCTGTACTTACGCTTCATATTCCATTCCTCGGGGAACAACATCTTTTCAATGGGAATCAGGCCGGAGGTCCTAACTCGAACGAAGTGGCTCATCTACCCTCAGTCTTTATCTTCGTCGATGCTGGAGAAGAAATACTTCGAGGATCGACGTTGCAACTTTATCAGGCCACCTCGATAGAGACGAGGGCTGTATAGCCTGATCAGATGGTCGAGGGTAAAAGACATCCCCCCGACCTTGCTCGAGAAGAACCGAATCAAGTGAATAATTCGCCAAAAGGAAGGGTAGATTTGCCCAAGCGTCACTTGGTACTGTCGACAAAAGTCGAGAATCACTAGGTCAAGGGGAGGTAGAGAAGGTTCTACGGTACATAAGGTGAATTGGTAGGTATACACACTTAGGTACCCTTCTTTATAAGTGGTAATATCCTCTTCGGGTGAAGGGATCTCCACGTTCATCGTGTCATCCCAGCGACAATCATCCTTCACTTGTTTGAGTTCGGTTAATAAGCTAATATACGGAGACATAGGCTCACACCGTCCCGGGACCGAAGAAGGTCTGTCGATTTTAAAATCGGAAGACGTATCACAAGGCCCGGGGGTGCACTCCTCAATACGAGGAGGTGCCGCTGTTTTACTCTTAGATGGGCATGAAGACGAATGAGCCTTCTCTTTCTGTGGAACTGTCTTGGAGGTTTTTGCCATTGTTGTTGTGAATTCAGAAAAAAAAGGAGAAAGTTGACGGTAAAATAGGCACAAGAGAGGGATAAACGCAAAGAGAATGAGAACATAGCAGGTTCAAGTATGCTGAGGAGAGTAAAGTTTGCAAAGAAATTAGTTGAAGTATTTATAGAGGCCACTTGTGCGTGTTGGGGAAGCTAAACGGTTGGCCACTAGTCGCTTTTAATTAATGACTTTTCGAAAACTGTGCAGATGTGACCCTTGCACAACCTTTCAGTCATGCCAACTGCTGACCTCATGAGTCTGACATCATGATTCGGGCATTGAAGGGTCGAGAATCACATCGTTTCTTATCTTTTCATTCTAAGAAACTCGGGGACTATCTGTATACGGTCAAAATCGGAGAGCCCAATTTTGAGGTCTTAATTGTACCCCGAGCTCGAGCTCGGGCAATTCGAAGAAGGGATCAGATCCGGCTGAAAAATGCGCACCTCGGGGGAGCGAATCGGAGGCCCAAGATGGTCTATTTCAAAGATAGTACCATTTCGGACACACTCAAGAAAGAGGGAGAATTTCTCAAGGGCACAAAGGTCAAGGCGTAAATTTCGAAATAGATTCGTACGAATCTGTACTAGGTGGTTATACAGTTGTACCAATATAATTTTTTACTGTAAATACAAATGTATCTTATTTGGGGTTTCTCCTCCTATATAAAGGGGACTCCAATCATTTGTGAAGATCATCTTGTCATTGCAAAAGGAATATACTACCTTACTTTTCTCGTTTATTGTGCTCAGAATTGTTCTTCAGCTATATAGCTCTTACTTTATTATTCTTGCTTTATTATCCTTAACCCACCTCGAGGCCTCCGAGAATATCGAGCTCGAGGTCCCTATTGCCCTAGCAACACTGGTTTGGTTAATCAATTCTTCTCACTTATACTTAATATTACTTGTTTATTCACTAGTATTGGAATAGATCACGTATTTTTAGAACCACAAATCAAATTTAATTGTCACTACTATTACGTGCAAACTAGTAGATAGAAATGTACCTTATTTGGGGTTTTCCCTCCTATATAAAGGGGACCCCAATCTGGTATGTATAGAGCTTCCAGTAAGTATAATTCCTATATTTTAGCCTTTGGTGGTAAAATCATTGCAATGAGATGATTTTCCTGAAATACTAACAAAGCCTTAAGGTGGACAAAACAAACTCTAGCAACTGTATAAAATTTTTAACGGACGCTTATAATGCAGATGATTAAGCAAAAATGCCTTAGAACATTATTTCATAATCGGACGATGGATCGCAGCGTAATTTTATGGTAGACAATTTTACTACGTATATTATAGGGAAAGTTTAGAAAATACCCATGGGGCGGAAAATATTTACCCGCGGGCTAGCCACTACCCATTACCTTTTTCCCCGAGATTTTTACTATCCTATACATTATTAGAAACCTTATTATCCTCCCTACACAAGTTTCAATTTAGTTCCATGTCATATGCAATTTACCTATTATATACAAATAAGTTTTAAATGAGTATCCCTTTATATTAGGAATTGAATAAGGAATATCAGTTATTTCCTTATCCCTTTATATTTGCCCACTCTCTGTCTCTCTCCATCTCTCTCTCTTGCAAAGCCTGAAGATTCACTTCGCTTTAGTTGGTCATATGTCTCTCTCTCTTGCAAAGCCCGAAGACTCATAAGGAATATCAGTTTATGATTTAAAAAGATGAATGCTCAAGGGAGTTAAAGTTGCAAAGCTTGAAGATTCACTTCGTTTTAATTGGGCTATAACACATGAGGAGACTTTAATCTCTCCTAATTCTCTGTAGGAATATAAATTTTGATGGCGTTTGACTCTCCATTTGACAGCCATTAAAGAGCTTTGAAGCTTTGAAATTCAATTTGGGTTTCCAAAAACCATTATTTATTTGGATTGAGTGTTGTTGCAAACAATTGAAAATATTATTTGGAGTTTATATCTCAATTTTGAGAGTGTTTTGGTGAATATTAGACCTGATTTTTTCTAAAATTAAAATTAAAACTCGAAGAAGAAGAAGAATACATGACAAATAATATACTTACGAAATATTAGTAAAGTTGTAGTATAATTGTATGTAAATTGTATTCCGTTGTAGTTATTGTATGGGTCAAAATCCGCTTCGGTTCAACGAATGCGAATGAACGAGTTATGGACGAGGTCGACCAGGGCCCAATAGCGAGGAGTCACCAAGCGAGGCATCGAGACCGGGGTCGAGTAAAGAAGCATAGTAGTAATGACTAGGATATTCTTAGAATTACCAAAAGGAATATTCAACTGAATATTTCCATGGTTGTACTTTTTAGTGTTTCCTAGGAATATCCCTTATAAATAGGAAGAGACAAAGAACAAAAAAGGGATTCACTTTTCTGATAAGAACACTTGTAAGAAGTTGACTATTGAGAATATACAAAAAGTTTGTCTTGTTGCCGTGATTGATTTCATTGTTTATTCTACCTTTCCACTCACAAGATCCAAGAATACCTTGTCCATCCTCATATTCATTTATCACACGTTGTTTTCAGAAGGAGGAATCATCCACATCATTCAATATTTGGGTGAATCATTCCTCCCATTTACATTTATTACAATTTATCACATTTATTGCCTACCATTATTTTCCCATTCATTGACAATCATTGAGAACATATTAGGTATTTAATAACCTCGAATGCGGTCCCATATCATTGATATCTATTAATCTTAGATCTAGAATTTATTACGTTTAACTTGGATTTTTCCATTATCACTTTATTTATTTAGTTTAACAAAAAGCTTAATACTTTTTGGTCGAATAATTTGCCGTCTATGAAATATTTCTAGTTAAAATTTTAGTTTCTTCTAGAACTAAAAAAAACGACAAAGCTTTCTTTTTCCTGCTTGCACGACCTAACATGACAGGAAATGGAGAAGAAAGATTGAAAGTGGTAGTAGGCCTCACTACTAACCTCCTAAGCACCATCAACGAGGTTAATAAGGATGACGAGGAGAATGTGACGCCAAGTGTCTCACCCAGGCAAAGTGATCCATCCCCTTATAGCAGCGTTACCGCCTCTCGTGGGAAAGGAGATTTTACGTCCACGATAGAAGAAGAACCACTAGCAGTGAAAAAATTACTTGAGGTATGGCTGGCAAGTACATTAAACAATTTACTCGACAAACCTGCTCGAGGGGTGAGTAAAAACGATGCACGAGTCGACATCACAACAACAACCAACGGGTAGCACACTCTTCCTATAACAGGTACCACTCACACTGTTAATGACACAGGTAATGACACCCTCGCTGCTATTCTAAGAAAAATGAAGGAGATGGAGGACGATAATAAAGCACTCCACTACCAAATAAGGGAATGCCAAGAGAGGGTTGATAAGATACCAGGCGCCCAAAAACTTCTGCCAAAATGGGATGTCGGCCGGTTCGTGGAACAACCATATAGCGATGAGGTTGCACGACATGCCATACCCAAAACCTTCAAGAATCCGCCTTACTTAAAAATATACGATGGCACAACGTACCCTGAAGATCACATCATCCACTACGTCACTGCAGTGAAAGGAAACAACCTCACCAAAGAACAAGTGTCGTCGGTACTGCTGAAGAAGTTCCGCGAAACCCTAATCGGGGGACCCTGACATGGTACTCACAATTACCAGCATGTTCCATAGAAACATTTAAGGAGATGGCCGACAAGTTCGTCACTGCCCTTGCCGAGGCCAAGAAAGCAGAAGCCAGGGTGAATGACATATTCGCCATTAAATAGTCACCCGACGAAGGACTCAGAGACTTCCTCGCCCGGTTCAACAGAGTAAGAATGACCCTTCCAAACGTGTCAGAGGGAATGGAGGTAGCAGCTTTCCAGAACGGGCTGAACAGGAGCGGGTCGATGGAGACTAGAAAACTGTTGAGCAGGCTCATGAAATACCCCCCCCCCCCCCCCCCCCCCCACTACCTGGGAAGAAATACACAATGCTTACTGTGCCTAGGTGAGAGCGGACGAGGACGCCCTTAATGGTCCAACACAGTGGTTGACATCGGTCCATATGGAGTCAAGGAAAGGCCTCCGGAATGAAAGCTGAAGGGACTATGTAGGTTTGTGCCTCATCGCGAAAGGCACCAGCCGTACATCATAATGACCGCCCTACCACCTCTGCCATGGCGACGACCCATCTAGGTCGTAGATAGGGACTCACCGAAGCGAAAGAGGTATGCCTCCACTGTTATCTACTCATAATTTTTGTGTTTCTCCTTCAAAAATATTCTATTCTCTAGAGAAGCCTGTCCCTAAGGTGAAATGGCCGCAAAAGATGAAGTCCGACTAAAACACAATAAAGTCGAATGCCCTTTGTGAATTCCATCAGAAGTGAGGCCATAAGACCGCAGACTATATAGCCTTGAGGCAAGAGGTAGTAAACATGCTCCACCAAGGGCATTTGAGGGAGCTGACGAGCGACCAAGGAAGAGCCAATTTCTCCAGTGGGCAGGACCAACGCCAAGGCCCCCCAAAAACGCCCTCCCCCGCTCGCACCATCCAGATGATTATCGGCGGGGGCGACGACGCAACGATCAATCACATGAAAATCACAACCACCCACAAGTTGAAGTGGTCGATCACCCATGAAAGATATGGCGACCTCGTAGAAAGTATCATCTTCGATAAGTGGGATACCCACTGTTTGTCCTTTCCTCATTATAATGCTCTTGTTATTATTGATACCCAAATTTTTCCTCATATTTTTTAAATATATATATATAATTTCAAAATAGTACATCATCATCATTATCTTATAAGTCCATACAAGCATTTTTCATTATTTTTCATAATTTTAAAGGCTTTAAGTCGATTTATTTCTTCATTTTTATTAGATAAATATCCAGTAATTATCCTTCAAACTATTTTTTATGATGATTTAATCATCTAAACTTATAATTTACACCAACATGATGTTTTAAATATTTTTCAGTGTATTTTTTATAATTACATTTGCATTTTAGGGCTAATTGCACATTTTTTAAATAATAGCCCATATTAATGTACAATTACATTATTTATGCAGAAAATGAATTTTTATATTTTTATAATGTTAAGTAATTATTATTAATAGTTTTTAGTGCACAAATAATATTTTGTTATTCATTAATTACTTTTATAAATTATTTTTTTATTTAATATTGGGTATTTAAAAACTAGCCTAAATCCTACCAATTTTCGGACCAAGCCATGGCCCAACACTTAAATCCCTAGCCAAAATAACCCCCAAACCAAATATATTAATCCTATCCCACAACCCGGTCGCGACCCCTCCAAACCAAATCCGACACAGCTCCCTTCTAATCGTTGCCATTGATCTCTGAGATCAACGACCCACATTAAACCACTCCTTTTAATTAACCCAAACACCCAACCCTAATCCCCATTTCTCACCGTCCACCGCCCTCATATCCCACCTCCCTTTTCCGTCCTAAGAACCCTAGCCCCCCTCCCCCCCCCCCCCCCCCCCCAAAAAAAAACTTTCTCCTAATCCCACCCAATATGGGATTTTGTGGTTAACCTTTGCCATATACGACCTCTCTTTTGTACTGGTTACTCTTCTATACTGCTTGCCTAAACATGGAAAACAGATCTCATAAAAATCAAACCAAAATGGGTTCAAATCCTTGACTTTTCCGGTATTTTGTCTATATTCATCATTTGCTCTATTGTAAGTATGAATATTTGTGTATCTTTTGTTGATTCTTACTTACCCTAAAATTAAGGTTTTCGGATCTCTTTTAATCGAACCAAAATGGGTTCGATTCTCTGATTTGAAGTGTTATTATATCCATATTCGTCCTATATTCTACTATGGCCCGTTTTTATTATATTTTCTGTCAATATTTGTCTTACCCTAAAACTAGGGTTTCAGATTTCCTTAAATCGGACAAAAATTGGTTTGTTTCTCTGATTTTTAGTGATATTTGTGTTTATATTCATCCTATTATATTATTTTTGTGTATATTCTGGTAATATTTGCTTTCGTAAAAACTAGGGTTTGCTTGACTTCTCCTAAATTGATTCTGAATCAGTTTCACATGTTATTCTTTCCTTTTTCTTTAATATTGATTGATTGTTTTTCCTTGTTTTTGTGTTTAATTTTGCTACTATAGAAACCCATCCCCTTCCCCCTTCCGGAAAGAACTTTAATCACTATTCTCTCACTAAAAACTGAAGTTTTCTACTCTGTACTTGTTTACTGTACTATTCTGTTTGGCTCTTGGCCGGCTGAAAGCCAAGACCGCCAGACTTCTACTTTTTCTGACCTCTCTTGGGTGTGAGCACTGCCTGGGTTCTTGAAACCCTTGGAACTTGACACATTCAGGACTCTGGGTCCTTACTGCAATCATTTTCTTGTTTATCGAACAATCACTTGTTAGTTTCTACATCCTTGACGTATTTACTCTATTATGTTAAGCATGTTCTCTAAACTGCATGATTTAATGTATTTCTTTGACTCTTTTTTGCCTAATTCTACCTATGATTGTTAGCCTAATAATGTCTCTGCATCTAGCTTAGTTAGTTTGGAAAGAATGAAGCATGCTTAGCTTAGTGTTGTTGATAATTAGAATGCTTAATTTAGTGTTGTTGATAATTCAAATGTTCTGCCTTGACTATATGGTTTAATCCATGTTTCTCTGCCTAATCCTAAACTTCTAATGACCAATTGATTTATTAGCATGCTCAACTTGTTTAAGACCTTTACTCTAAAGTATAGTATGCTCCTATGTCCATGTTTTCACTGTATGTGTTCTTGTCATGACCTATCTGTTCTCTTAATGACTTGTGATATTTTAAAACTAATCTTCTTTGATTAATACCCTATATGATACTTGATCCTGTTCGTGTTATATTGTTTAAACTAAGGGTGTTAACCGGGTGGGTTGGACCGGGCCGGGTAGTGAAAAAATTAAACCGCACGGGTTTGGAACCAGGCCGGTTACGGGTTGAGGCTTAATGCGTTCGGGTTCATTCGGGTAAAAATTAAACCGTAAGGGTTACGGGTCAACCGGGCCGGGCCAGGCCGGGTTAACAGTAAAATATTTTTTTTTAAAATTTTTGTACAACTATTGTAATTTATATTAATATAAAGTAAAAAATATAAAGAATACAATGAATATGGAAAATAATTACACTTATAAATTGCAAGTGCAACATTTATTTTAAATTTCAAAATTCATTTCAAAGTTACAAATTAAAAGGTTTACATTTGACAAGTAGTAAATTCAAAGGTTTTGCATTGCCCTTGTAAGTTCTTCATAATCAATATGAACGGATTGTCCTTCTTCTGGAGTGTTAAATTCAGATGGGTTACCATGTGTTAATATTTTTCCAAGTTCCTCGTCTTCTGGGCTATAAACATCTTCACGTCCTTGATTTCTTCGTTCCGATCTAATCCAATCTTTGAAACAAACTAAAACTTCCAAAGCATTATTTCCCAATGAGTGACGGGTGTCTCCTAGTTGTTGTCTTACTTGACTAAATGCACTCCCTGATGCAACAGTTGAAATTGGCACATTCAGCACGTCCCGAGCCATAGCGGAAAGAATAGGAAATTGCTTTTCATTCTCACGCCACCATCCCAATGCTGAAAAATTCCTTTGTGCGAATCTCCTTTTGCTTCTGCAAGTAGAATTGAAGTTCATCAATGTTCCTGCTACTGATTTGAGTTGTAGCAAATGTAGAAAAAATATTAAAAGTATCAACTATTTCATCACCATACAAAGTAGTAGAACTTGAAGAAGTGGTACACTGCATAATGAGATTAACATTGGCTACATTATGAGCAACATCATCAACTATACTTGCATAATAATTATATAATTATTGTAAATTATCATTTAGATTGTTCATACAAGTAAAAATATTTGGGATTTCAGTTGATCCAATCTCCATATAAGTATATAAAACATTGATTAATTGGTCACAATCAACCATCTTAATAGAAGAATTTAAAACAGAACCAATTAAGTAAATCTGAGGAATTGGAAAGAAATATTTTTTGAATTTTTCTTGCATTTCTTCAACAACATCCTTATATTTTTCTTTCTTCTTAAATTCAAAGAGTAGAAAAGAAATTTCAGCTATATGTATTAAAACTATTGTAACAGTAGGGTAGTATGCTCCAGAAAACTCAACAGTAGCTATATAAAATTTATGTAAAAATTGAACAACATCATTAATGACCTCCCAAGTAGCAGGTGTTAACATACGATTTCGATCAGTACAATGCGCATTAGCAACTTCAGTTATTGAAAATCTATATTTGTAGCAACATTTTAAAAATATGTATGTATAATTCCACCTAGTAACAATTTCGTCTGGCATGAATCTTGGTTTAAGGTTATACTCGGTACACTTATTCTTAAATTCCTTATTTCTAGATTGTCTGTTATTTCCTTGAATAACACCAACTGCTCTTCTAACATGAGTAATCTCAGTTGAAAATAAATCAAGGCCACTTTTAACAATTAAATTATAAGTATGACATGCACACCTACCATGAAAAATTTCTTTTAGTGGTGGTTTCCAATGCATTTTTAATATTGAAATTGCGGCAGTATTATTAGAAGCATTATCAAAAGACATACACAATACTTTTTGGTTAAGATTATAACATTCAACAACTTCGCAAATAGTACTACTTATAAACACATCAGTATGACTTCGATCTTCATCATATTTAAAAGCGATAATACGTTTTTGCATACAAAATAAATCATCTATCCAATGACATGTAATTGTCAAATAATCATTTACATTAACAACATGGACAATATCAGAAGTTAGAGAAACTCTACAGGGAAGGTGCTCAAACAAATAGCGTATGTATGTTTGATATTGTCTATGAAGTCTAAATATATTAGCTCTACAAGTACTTCTAGGGATACCTTTAAATAAAATATTATAAATTCTTTTAATATACATAATAAGATATGATGAAAAAGCAAAAGAAAAAGGTAGACAACCCAAAGAAATCATTTTTGCTAACTCCTCACGATCCTTCATTTTATCATATTTCATAAGTCATCCAGTAGTAGGGTTTAGAGTTGTTTAATTTTCATCAGCATCAACGCCCTATTCTATGGGATGCTCAACTCTCATATGTCTACTAAGTGTCCCAATCCTCCCACAATTTCCTCCAGTCATATGTTTAAAATCATCATTACAAAGTTTGCATTTAACTCTAGCAGTACCTACTATTTCGTCAAAAAAATTCCAAAATCTTACTTCTTTTTCTACGATTAGTAGTTGGTGCCACAGGTGGTCTACTACTAGTACCACGACCACCACCTCTGGTAGCAGCTCCAACACTACTAGGTGTAAGTGGTATCTCATCTTTCATTTCTAATTCATTATCTTCTATTCCGAAATCTTCTTGTAATTGTTCATAATCTATATTAATATTAGGCGATGTTTCAGAAATATGTGTAGAAAGTGGGGTATTAGTATTACTACCAGATGCTAAAGAACTGCCTCTTTTTCTATTTCCCCGACTAGCAACTTTTTTACAAGCTTTTTTGGCAGCATTAAACATATTGTAAAAAATTAAGTACTAGCAAAAATTAAATATGCAAATAAAATAGTAAATAAGAGAAAGCGTTGGAGGGAGTGCACCGAATGCGACAACAAATTGAGCACTTGATGATTACGCAACTCCAATGTTACCACGAAGAAACGTCAATTTTTCCAATTTTGAAGTTCAAATTTCAAAATCCAAATGATAAAATAAATATTATGATAAATTAAATTCCAAAAAAAAAAGAGCCAAATAGTTGATTGCACTTTAGAAGAAGAATTGAAGATTGGAGAATGAGAGAATATGAGAATTGAGATTGAGGAATGAGAGATGAGTGAAGAAATAAAGAAGAAGGGGGGTGTATTTATAGTTTTAAAAAAAGTTAAATTTGTAATTTAAAAAAGTGTTAATTTTTAAAAACAAAAGCCCAAAAAGGGCCATTTGTGCAAATCTACCGTTGGGCAACGGCTCCCTTGGCAGGTGACTGTTGCCAACGGTCCAGTAGGCCCCACAAAATTAAAAAACCAACAAAAAAAATTAGCCATTAAAATCGGTTCAGGTCGGGCCGGTTTAACCGGTAAGTGCACTGTTCACTTTGACCGGGTTGGATCGGTCTGGGTAACCGGTAGCAAAAAAGTAAACGGCCCAACCCCCCTTACCCCTTAAACCCAGCCCACCGGGCCTCCTTTGTACCGGGCTGGTCCAGTTCCGGTTTCAATCGGTTTGGGCCAGTCCGGAAACGGGCTGAACCGGCCCGTTAGACACCCTTAGTTTAAACTTGAGTTACTATAATTGGATCCATAAAGTCCTAAACTGGTTGATGTAACGACCCGGTCGGTCGTTCCGTAGATTTTGCATTTTTATTACTGTTTCTGCCTTATCATAGCTGGGTTATACTGTTCATGATGTGTCAGAGTTGGTTAGCTCGGGTTCGGAGGGGTCATAGAAGAAATTGAGACACTTAGTCTCTAAAAGTAGCTTTAGAGTTGGGAAAGTCAGCTGAGAGTTGACTTATTGGTAAACGATCTCGGAATGAGGATTTATGGCTCAGATAGCTTCGTTAGGTGATTTGGGACTTAGGAGTGCATCCAGAATAATTTTGTGATATCCGGTGTAGAATTATACTTGAATTGGTGGAAGTTAGTTTTTGGCGATTTTCGATCGGCAGTGGAAAATAGTCTATCAGGGTCGGAATGGAATTACGACAGTTGGAACAGGTTCGTAATGCACTTTTGGTTATGTCTGCAAAATTTCAGGTTAATCGGAGGTGTTTTGGATAGTTTCGGCGTAGTTGGTGGAATTTAGAAATTTGGAAGTTCATAGGCTTGAATTCGATGGGATTTTGGAGTTTTGATGTTGTTTTAGGTGTTCGAAGGCTCGACTAAGTTTGAATGATCATTTAGGATGTATTGGTATATTTGGTTGAGGTCCCGAGGGCCTCGGATGTGTTTCGGGTGGTCAACGGACCAACGTTTGGCTTAAAGACTTGGCAGATTTTCTGGTGTTTTTTTCATCTGGTTTTATCGTCCGCGATCGCATAAGTAGTCCTGCGATCGCTTAAGCTTAGCAAGGTGGGGGTCGAATTTGTTCTTCGCGATTGCAGTAGATGGGTCGCGATCGCGTGGGCTGAGAAGGTTGTTCAGTGCGATCGCGTGAGGGAGTCCGCAATCGCGTAGAGTTTCTGAGGCGCGAGTGGTAGGAGGCCGCTGTGCATCGCGATTGTATGAAGGGGATTGCGATCGTGTGAGTTTTGACCAAGCTGAATCGCGATCGCGGGGGAGATGTTGCGATCGCGTAGGGTTAAAATCTGGGGCTGTTGAGTTACTCTCCGCGATCGCGACAAGATGTCTGCGATCGCGTAGAAGGAAACCGCTGGGCAGAAACTTTAAGTTCAAAAATGAGGGTTTTTAGCCATTTTTCAAAACTCCATTAGAGAGCTCGGGAGAAGGGAGATTTTGGAGATATATTCAGTGGGAGTCTCGTGGTAAGTATTCCTTGATCGTTTTTGGTCTAATTTCACGAATTAGTATTTCCATGTAATTTGTGGAATCAAAGTAGAAATTGAGAAAAATGGGAAGAGAAATTGGGAGACTCTTTTGATGATTTGAAGGGGTATTGTGGTTGGATTTTGGTAAATTAGATATGGGTAGACTCGGGTGAAGATAAGGATTTCAGTTTTGTAAATTTTTCCGAATTTCGAGATGTGGGCTCGGGGGTCGGGTTTGGCCAATTTCGGGATTTTTGAGTATTCTTGATAAATTTTGATTGAGATTCACCTCTTAGCATATAATAATGATGTACACTTGATTGTTGGTAGATTTGGAGCGCTCGGAGGTCGAATTTCGAGGGAAGGGCACTGCGGAGTAGTGTTTTAGCCGGTTTTGAGGTAAGTAACGTCTTCAACCTTGGAACTGAGGGTTCGAAACCTCAAATTATTTGATAATTGATGTTAATTAAGGTGGCGCACTTGCCAAGTGACGGGCATTCGGGAGTTCACCGAATGTTTGTGGCCTGGCTCATCCCATGGCACTATCTAAGGGTTGTTTCATACTGATATTGGTACTGTGAAGGTAGAGACTTCCTTGAACATATTAGAAATCATGATAAGCGTAATTGCTAAGGCTTCATGCCAATGTGTTTAGTCTGAAACGGTCAATTGTTGTTGTCTCTATCTGTAATTATTTACTACCATGCACTCAGTCTTGTTGTAGCATACATCTTAATGCATCAGTCTCAGCATATGTTAATTATATTGCATTATTATTGTTTGGGCTGAATTATACATATTTGAGAGCATTGTGAGTGAGACTTGAAAGTATTGATTGAGTGAGGCCTAGAGCCGGATTTTTGAGACAGTTATGAGATCGGACTCCACACCGCAGCTATCCTTGAATCATACCTTCGTTGGTTTGATATAGCGCTTGGGCTTATAGGAGCCCCTCCGGAGTCTTTACACCCCCAGCGAGTGCAAAAATATTGAGGGATGGATCTTCCCTGGACATGGATCCTGTCCGAGTGATATGTTCCAGAGATGGATCTTCTCCGTGGTGTCTTGTTCCGGAGATGGATCTTCTCCGTGGGGCTGGATTGGCCTATTTTTTCTCCTCAGTACCGAGTGACTATGTCACTGTGTTTATCCATATTCTGGGATGGATTTTCCCTGGGCCTGATGGCCAATTCGAGTACTGAGTGGACTTTATTATGAGAGCGGATAGTGTATACATAGCATTCCTGATTTTACACGAACATATGCAAGTTTACAGACATAACTCGGTGCATTTCGCTTACTTTCTACTATATTGTTGTCATGTTCAAACTATATGATGTTGTTCAAGTTATCGGGGGTTTAGTCCGTCACTACCTCTCAGCCCATAGGTTGTTTTCGTTACTTATTGAGTTGGTGTACTCACGTTATACCCTGCACCTTGTGTGCAGATCCAGGTGCATTGAGATCCAGCTCTGATCAGTGAGTTGCAACAGTTCATCGGAGTTGACGAGGTAGCAGCTGGCGACCGTGATCTCGTCATCTCTTCTCTTATTCTACTTGTCGTATTACTTTTAGACTATGTTGATCATTCCCCCTTCTTTTGGGTTTTGTTTATGTATTAGTAGTTTATGACTGCGTGACACCGGATCCGAGGCTGTAGTATTTAAATTTTGTTTTCCTTCCTTAAATTGTTTCCAAATTATGAATTTCCGCTATTAATGATTTGGATTTATTAAAAATGAAAATTTCCCCAATAACGGAACCTAGAACCGTTATAGTTAGGTGGCTAGCCTGGTTCCACGACAGGCGCCATCACGACTCCGAAATTGGGTCGTGACAGTTGCATTACTTGGTTTTACTAGCCTAATGTCCTTGCTTGTTAACTTTGAAATCCTAAGATCTTTGTCTCTTAGCACATGTCCAATGTGTTGATTTGCTTTCGGAGTTCATTATGCGATTATCCTATAGTGTTTGCAAATGCTTTTCCAAACTTATTATCTTTATTACTTGTTTCTAATTCTGGGGCTGGCTGAAAGCCAAAGCCCTTCCCCTAAGTCACATCTACCAACCTCCCTAATGTGAGCACTGCCTAGGGTTCTTCAAGCCCTTGGGAACTCTGACACACTAGGGTCAAAGGTTCTTTGCCACTTTTTCCCTAATTGCTCAAACTTTGCCCCCTCTTTTCACCTGCTGGATAAACTAGTTGGTTTGTGTAAATGGCTATACTTCTAGGAATTTTGATCAAATTATGACTACTGGATGTAGGATATTTGGTGTAAATGGAGATTGTTTCCGGGTTGTTGTGAAACTGTATGGACATGAGAATGAAGGCCTGAACAGGCTGGGTATACTTTGGGCCTGCTTTAGGCTCACTATAGCTACTTTGTAATTATGTAATTTATTTCACTCATTGGGCCTGTAATAATGTTGTAATGACAATTGGGGTGTTAGTAAAATAGGAGGAATGGGTTTATTCTCACTTTGCATGAACGGGTAGAAATCCTGCCTAAAGGGGTTAATTTGCTAAAACGTGTTCTGCTCCTATATGTTTTTAGATAACCTGCCTATAGGACCTAAGTGTTTCATTCGCTTAATATATTCTGCTTCTATATGTTTTGCTAGATATCATGCCTATAGGGAATAAAGTGACCAAATGTTTCATGTCCATGACCATAGGGTCATGTTAGCTTATGCTCTACAAATATGCACTTTTAGAAATCATGCCTACAGGGTTTTAATTGGTTAATGTGATGTTGTTATAATTGCTCATTTAGGAAACATGCCTATAGGAGCTAAAATCAGTTTCAATCGCTAATCGTAGAAATCATGCCTATAGGATAATCCCACTTGCTTTAAGTGCTAAAATTGAACTTTCAACACTGTTTCGTTGCCGCTATTAGAAAACATGCCTATAGGATCGAGCTAAGTAATTCTGAATATCTTCTGTGGTTATCACTGCCAACTACTGCATAAATCACCTAGATAGCATGTCTATAGGTTTAATCGCTTGTAACCTGTAATTAGTAAGCAACTGTGTAGTCATTTAGAAATTATACTTTGCATATGAAACTGTCTGCACGATTGAATTCCCATATCACATAGAAGTCATGTCTATAAATCTTAATGACTTTAACTCGTCTCAATTCTGAAACTGTCAAACACCTAATTTGTTTGCTTGCATTTGTTGTCTAAGTGTGGAGGATAAATTGAGCCCTTATTTTCTTTTACATTAAGTCCAACGTATTTTGTATGTCGCTTAGTTTTTCTTATTTTGAGCGACCTAAGTTAAGTCTGGAACCACCCAAAATAGAGGTCCAAATGCCTCCTGGACCATAGGCACGGGACGGGTAGTGCACGCATAAGGTATGACTTAGAATCAATTAGTGCGCCTTAGGTAACAACTTAAAGATAGTAATCGTGTAGCAGGAGATGATAGTCTGTGCCCGCTGAATATTACGAGTAACACCCCATCTCGAGGAGTTACAAAGTATTATTTATGTTGCACGGGGTGATCCTTTAGACTAAAAACCTTAGGGCACCCCCCCCCCCCCATCTTGTCTTAAACCCAATTATTTTGTTTATTAGTAGATTTCTGATAATAATATCCCAACTTCTTGTATTTTCTCTTTATTTTGGACTAATTCATATAATTCGAGTTCGGACGGGACCCACTGTTGTGGACCTCGAGGAATGCCTAACACTTTCTCCTCGAAGTAATTTGAGCCCTTACCCGATCTTTGGTGACGCAAATTGGTTAAACCTGAGTTACTTGCAAATAGGTTCCCTAACGCACCTCAAACCCATTAGGTGGCGACTCCCTCTTTTAACACCTTCCTTTAAGAGAGTTGTCACTTGTTGAAACCTGATTTCACAAGAAAAAGGGGCGCGACAGCATGGCGACTCAGCTGGGGATTTTTTTTAGGCTCTTACCATAGCGAACTTGGTCTATATGAATTAGTCTTCTTTGATGAACGTGTTTCCTTGTTCTTTATTGTTACATGAATATCCCTCTACCATTTTCCCTTGTTATGGCTACATGCGCACCCTTTTCCCTATTTTCCCCCTTATGTTAATTCGTATTAATATGCTAATCTCTGCTTAGTTTGGTTACAATGTGTGTTTTCCTTTATTTTCTAGTCATGTTCACTTGCTCCAAATCATTTATTAAAAAACAAATTGCTACATCATGTCTTTCTCTACCCCTACCTCCTTGCTTGCTTTATTACAATTCTTTCACATTGCGGGAACTAACTTCTTCCTTGTTTTCCTTTCTTTTTATATCATTAAGCTCCATTTAATACTGTGTTTATTGTCTTCATCATGAAAAATACTAGACAACGTGTTGTTTTATCTTTACATAAAGCATGATCCACATCATATTCCACTCATGCATAATTGATACCATAGCGGCGCTTGATGAGTGTCCACGCTCTTCCTAAATCACAAATTAAATTTGAAAAGGCTTATTTGCGGTAAAACTAGTCGATCAACATTTCAATCACCTATTGCGTGCCTTTACCTCTCAAGTTGTCCACTTGAGGGTACCAGTCTTGACTCTTCTAGAAACCCTCACTCTAATATTAAATGTGCATGCATCATGTCCAAACCTAGTATAGGTTAGAACGATGTCCGCGTAATAACCCTTTAAGGCAAGCCTTGTCCAAAGCCCGACGGGATTTCCATAATCCGAATGGATACGATCATGATATGTGAATTATTTTGAGAAAATGTGTCGATATGCTGATCATTAATGCGTGAATAGTCAAGTCCGGAGGGAGAAAAGGGATAACTTTATTTGTTTTGCAAAAATGAGGCACGAAGTCCCCAGGTTCATCATGGTTCGAAGTATCCCACCTTTGATATTGGATTGGTAGGAAAATCTCTCACCAAGTGACAAAAATCATGTGAAAAGAGTCCTCAGGAATTTACCTTCCTTGTTAGATATTCAGTTAAACAATGCACTAATTGAGGCCGTTACTATGTTATAGGATGAGAAGAGGGCCATTTTCCATTTTGGTGATATAGAAATGATTCCCCTTCTAGAGAAAATAGGAGGCTTTGCTGGGCTCCCATGGGATAGCCTTGATTTGTTGGTACTGGAAAATCGTACTTCTCGAGGCTTCCTAAAAATGATGGGTTTCAGGAAGAATGATGAATTAGTCTACTGAAGAAATCTTACATACCATTCGATTTCCTTTATGAGTGTTATGGGCACAACAAGTCATATCGCCTTTACCATAATGAGTTTGCCATCACTTCTTTGGGTTGGACTCACTACGGGTTTTTAAATTCATCGTCTGTTTTTTGGGGATGCTGGTATTTCCCATACAAGGAGAGAGGATCCACATTCTCCTAGCTATGGTCACTATGACCCTAATGGAGGGAATTGAGGGGCAAACTTACACTATTGTCCCAATGATCGTGGCTGATATGTACCGAGCTTTAGACCGTTGCAAAAAAGGATATAGGCATTTTGAGGGTTCCAATCTGTTGCTACAAATATGGCTGTTGGAACACCTTCAGAGAGGAAAATAGCGTCAAGAACTTCCACGGCAACCATGGAATGACCACATAGCTTATCATCATCCGAAGAGAATGACTTTTATCCCAGAAAGGTTTGCACAACCGGGAAACTCTGTGAGCTGGGTACATTTCTTTAGCAATTTGACTGATGACAAGGTACATTGGATGTTCGAGTGGTTCCCCATAAGTGAATTCATCATCAGGTCAAGAGATGTTCCTCATCTAGTGCTAATTGGATTAAGGGGAATCTATCCTTATGCTCCTATCAGAGTCATGAGGCAAGCTGGGAGAAAACAGGTTATGCCATTAGTTTCCAAAATGGTTCATTACAAAGCAGACTTCCAAGGAAATTCCATACCATTCAAGTTCGAGACACAACACATGTGGCATCAAAAGATTATTGTGGAGAAAGATACCATCGAGCCAGATCGGTATCATGTCGGCCATGTGTACTTCTACCCATCATGGTTGGTCAATGACATAGCGGGAGAGGTCAAGACAGGGGTTGATTTGAGAAATAGGCTCATAGACGACGCTGCTGAAGCACAAGTCAAATGCAGGAGTTTCGCAAAAGGGTCTTTGAATCTGAGGCCAGGCATTTGGAACAACATAAAGTGGACATGGAAGCAATCAATGAATGGAGGGGAATCCCTACTAAGTCAATAGAGAGGTTGAAGTATTTGGAGCAGGGGTTGATGGAACTTGAGGGAAAGATGAGGAACAGTGTCTCGGATTGTCAAAACGCAGAAGGCAATGAAGGGGGACATATAGCAAGGGCATATCAGTTGTTGGGCATGCACGACCTGGGGAATTTGATTGATGGGGTTAAGAAGGCCAAGCTTGGAGAAGGTCTCTTTGGGACCGAGTAGATTAGGATTGATATTTACTTATTTTCTAGATTCATTTTAGAATTCGATTGTAATAAGGCAAATGCCACTAGTGACTTTTTATAATTATTGTCGTTTTAGTAGAGGTTTGGTCTATTTATCATATTAATGAAATGACACATTTATCGGCATTAAGTTTTCTCCAAATCTATACGTCGCTAGGCCTACCTCGGGCACAATGAGGTCCCCAAATTAGGACACGAATCTATAATTTACGTGTTTAAATACTGCAAATATCCTTTTAATATTCCCTACTAACTTGTTTACCTTTTGTTTTTCTTCTTTGTTTGTTTATTCACATCCCCCAAGGTTGGTTAGTGCATACTGGCATCATCAGCATATCATACCAGATCTAGAGGACCTCCACCTCCTCCTCCTCTAAGTGATCCTAAGAGAAAAGGAAAAGCTAAGATGGATGATATGAGTGGTATCAGGAAAGACAATGCTACACATGCAGAGAATTTCGAAACTTCGGGTGGTCGAAGTACGCTCGCGCATAATGACTTAGTTTTACGGTTAGAGAAAAAGATACTGGAGTTACAAGGGGAACTTGAGCATGTCCGTAACTTGTTAAACTTTTCCCTCACCCTGAATGTCCCCGACATCAACCAACAAAATTCCCAAAACCTAACACCTCCTCAAAACACACAAAACCAGCACCCATAAAATCTTCCCGCACCTCATCAATACGCCACGCCTCCCCAAAATCCTAATCCTCCACCAGTACCAACTGCCCCACAGCATCAACATCATCCGACCCAGTACCCACAAACTACCACCTACCACACTCCTCAAAATACACCACAACCTACTCCTGATCCCCAAAACTCAACCAGTGATCACAACTACACCCAAATCCCTGGAGTCCACCAAAGTATCCCCATATACGTGGAAACCTTACCCCACACAACAAACCTCATATACACTGGAATCCTCCGAGAAGGACCTGGTCATCAAGAACATAGCGGAAGAACTTAAGAAGCTTATAAGTCGAGTCCAAGGTGTTGAAGGTGGTAAAGTCATCGAAGTCTTGAACTATGAGGATCTGTGTATTCAATCAGACGTAGAACTGCCAAAGGGCTACAAACCTCCTAAGTTTGAAATGTTCGACGGGACAGGTGATCCAAAGGTACATATGAGGACGTATTGCGACAAGCTCGTAGGGTTTGGTAAATATGAAAGAATCTACATGAAGTTGTTCATGAGGAGCCTCACCAGAGACGCCTTATCCAGGTATATCAGTCAAAATCCGAATAAGTGGATTAATTGGGTAAGCATGGCGTCAGATTTCATGGATCGGTTAAGATTCAATACAGAGACGTCTTCTATATCTAGAATCTTAAGAAGAAGTCAACAGAAACTTTCTGCGAGTATGGTACTCGGTGGAGATTAGAAGCTGCAAAAGTAAGGCCAGCACTGGAAGAAGAGAAAATGAACAAATTCTTTGTTTGAGCCCAGGATCCGCAATATTATGAGCGATTGATGGTTATTGAAAACCATAAATTCTCCGACATCATCAAATTGGGAGAAAGAATATAAGAGGGAATTAAAAGCGGGATGGTAACAAATTTTGAGGCACTACAGGCTACGAACAAAGCCTTGCAGTCAGAGGGCATATCCAAAAAGAAGGAAGTAAGGTTGTGATGGTAGCCCAAGGTCTGTAGTCTCCTCTCAGATACCAAAAACTTCCACCCATATATCAGCCTTCACCTCCCAAATATCAACAACCTGCCACCGCTTACCATACTTACAACACTCAGCTAGCATATTACCACTCACCACCAGCCCGCCAAAATTACCAAAAACCCAGGCCAAATTTTGACCGTAGATCGCCTAGACAATACACTCTTATCGCCAAACCTAACGACCAATTGTATGAGATATTGAAAGCTTCCGGTTATGTCACTCTCATTCCCACTGTTTCCATGAAAATTTCCTCTCAGTGGGTCAATCCAAATAAGCCTTGTGCCTACCATTCGGGCATGAAGGGTCACACTATTGATGAATGTCGAACTCTGAAGGACAAGATCCAGACACTAATTGATACCAAGGTTATACAGGCAAAAGAGGTTGCACCTAATGTCCGCAACAATCCCCTCCCGAATCATAGAGGCGGGGGGGGGGGGGGGGGGGGGGGGAGGGGGGGTAAATGTGATAGAAACTGATAAAGAATGGGATCCGAAAGGGTCAATTGGGCTCATTCGAGAAGGGGACGATCCTAAAAAACCTACAGTCACTATCACACCTATTGTGTTACAAATACAGTCATCGATCAAAGTTGAGGTAGCTGCACCAGCTCCATTCGAGGTTGAAGTAACAACGGCTTCTGCCGCGCCAGCTCCGTTTGAAGTAGAAGTGACCACACCATTCACCGTGACGGTAGTACCTACATCGTCCTTAATTCAATTTCCATACCCTAGGAATATGATGCAGAATCAAGAAGAAAAGGAAAAGGGAAAATGGAAGAAACTAGTGCATCACAAGGTATGACCAGAATTGGTAGGGTTTATACGCCCGAGCATTTGAGGGGAACAAGTAAAGAAGCCGCTTCCAAACATCCTATCACAGAAATAGGCTGGGATGATCTTTGGGGATAGGTGCAAGAGAGAGGGAGTATTCTATGGTTGATCATCTGAACAAAACCCCTGCTCAAATATCCATTCTATCACTACTAAAGAATTCTGAAGCAAATAGGAATGCATTGATGAGAATGTTGAATGAGTCTTATGTAACCAACAACATTATCAGTGGATAAAGGCCTAACATGGGTAGGACAAGTATTGGAAAGCCATAAGATAACTTTCCACGAAGATGAGCTGCCGCCGGAAGGGTTGAGTCACAACAGGGCTCTACATATCACAGTGAAGTCTGAAGATAAATTCATTACTAGGGTCTTGATAGATGGGGGTTCAAGTCTCAACATCTGTCCATTGACTACTTTGAAGATATGGGGGTAAAGGTCTGCATTAAATATGAGCAGGAACTATGAACGTGAAAGAATTCGATGGGTCTCAAAGGGCCACGATCGGAGAGACCAATCTCTGTTTGCAAATAGGCCCGACTTGGTTTGATGTCGAATTCCAAGTGCTCGACATATCCGCCTCATATAATCTGCTATTGGGACAACCTTGGATACACGCCGATGGGGCTATAGCTTCCACTCTGCATCAGGCTGTGAAGTTCGAATGCAACCATCAGGAGGTGATCATTCATGGAGACGGGAGTAACCCTATTTACACCAATCATATTGTTCCGGTTGTAGAGAATAGAAGGAAGTTAGAGGGAGAAACTTACCACCGCATTGAGCGTGTTAACGTAATCGAGAAGGATAAATAGTGGAGTAGAAAGATAGAAAGCATATTGGCATGGATAATGTATGAACGGGGGAGAGGTCTTGGCAATAATCTCTAAGGGATCACCAAACCAATACAGTTAAAATGTCATGACACGACCTTTGGACTGGGATATCAATACACCTGGCACGAGTATTAGAATTGGCCGCCACCATGGCGTGGTCCTTATTACCCCCTTGAGAAACCGATACCAAATTTGAGCCAATCCTTCCATCAGGTCTATATGATGTAGGTATCTGAAGAAGATGAAGTTCTAGCTGGTTTAAGGAGTTTGTTCTTAGAAGATGAAGATATGGACTGTAGCATAATAGTTGAGGAGGAGGAGGAGGAGGAAGGCCTCGTCATCCAGACAGTGGAGAAGGGAGTTGTTCTCAGAAACTGGACTGCCACACTATCAAGGGCCCGCCGAGTTTCGGGGTAGCCTGGCTTCTAGCATCACTTACCATGAAAACAATTTTTATGAGCATTTTAAAAACATTTTTAGTATTTTGTCATCTTTGCTTTGAAACAATTGTTTGAATCATTAAAAATCATTTTCGTTTTGACATTTTGGTATTTATCAATGGTTTGCTATTTTATTATTTATTATTATCCTTTATATTTTCTCTCTACAACATTACTATTTCTTATTTTGATGAACCAACAACTGTGACATGTAATGAGACAACGCAACATAAGGATAGTGACTCAGAGGAAACAGAAGAAGAGGATATAATACCTAGGGAAATTGTCAGAGAAGTGGAATTTTTTTAGAACAAGCCTAAGTCTAATCTGGACGAAATCGAGATAGTCAACTTGGGAGATTCCGAAACAGTCAAAGAATACACCTGTTTCCTGAAAGAGTATGAAGACATTTTCGCATGCTCTTATGATGACATGACTGGTTTGAGCACATCTATAGTGGGTCATAAACTACCTACCAACCCAAGGTGTCCGCCGGTAAAGTAGAAACTCAGAAAGTTCAAGCCATATATGAGTTTGAAAATCAAAGAAGAAGTCACCAAGCAGATCAAAGCTAAGGTTCTTAGAGTAGTTGAATATCCAATCTGGTTTGCTAACATCGTGCCAGTTTTGAAGAAGGATGGGAAAGTTAAAGTATGTTTCGATTATCGGGACCTAAACAGAGCAAGTCCCAAAGATGATTTTCCATTACCCAACATACACATACTGATCGACAAATGCGCTAAGCATGAACTCCAATCCTTTGTGGATTGCTTCGCGTGATATCATCAGATCTGGATGGATGAAGAAGATGCCAAGAAAACAGCTTTTATTACACCATGGGGGGTGTACTGCTATAAAATGATGTCGTTTGGTATGAATAATATTGGGTCCACTTATATGAGAGCCATGACAACTATTTTCCACGACATGATACACAAGGAGATAGAGGTATATGTGGACGTCATTATCAAATCCAAGAAGGGTGCATATCACATAGCAGACTTGAGAAAATTCTTTGATCGGCTTCGGAGGTAATAATTTGAAATTGAATCCCGCAAAATGTGCCTTAGGGGTCCTCACCGGAAAGTTGTTAGGGTTCATCGTGAGTCGCCGAGAAATTGAGCTAGACCCGTCAAAGGTCAAGGCTATCCAGGATTTGCCACCTCCAAAGAACAAGAAAGACGTGATGAGTTTCTTCGGGCGTCCTATATCAGTCTCTTCATAGCACAATCAACCGCGATATGTGAGCCGATTTTCAATATGTTAAAGAAGGATGCCGCAACCAGTTGGACTGAAGACTGCCAGAAAGCTTTTGACAAAATCAAGGAATATTTGTCTACACCACCAGTCCTGGTCCCGCTGGAACCTGGTAGACCACTGTTATTCTATATGTCCGTACTAGATGGGGCTTTCGGTTATGTCTTGGGACAACACAACGAGACGGGGAGGAAAGAACATGCCATAAATTATCTGAGTAAGAAGTTCACACCCTACGAAGAACGGTACTCTTTACTGGAACGCACCTGTTGTGCTCACATGGATAGCTCAGAAATTGAGCCACTACTTTTTTTCCTACACCATATATCTCATATAAAGGATGGATCCTTTGAAGTGCATCTTCTAGAAACCTAGGCCTACAGGGAAGCTGGCAAAATGGAAGATATTGTTGAGTGAATTTGACATCATCTATGTGACTCAGAAGGCGATTAAGGGACAAGAATTAGTAGATCATCTTGCAGAAAACCTTGTAGGAGGAGAATACAAACCACTAAAAACGTATTTTCTCGATGAAGAAGTATCATTTGTAGAAGAAGATATCGTCGAAGCCTACGATGGCTGGAGAATGTTTTTCAATGGAGCAGCAAATTTCAAAGGAGTGGATATCAGAGCTATTTTGGTATCAGAAACAGGTCAACATTATCTGGTGTCCGCGAAACTCATATTTCCCTGCACCAATAATATGGCAGAATATGAAGCTTGCATCTTGGGGTTCAATTTGGATTGACATGAATATCCAGAAATTGTTGGTAATTGGTGATTCAGACCTTCTAGTATATCAGGTTCTAGGAGAGTGGGATACAAAGAATACCAAGATATTAACATACATGTATCATGTGCAAGAGATTATTAAGAGTTTTACGAAGATAGAGTTCACACATGTTCCGAGAATCTAGAATGAGTCTGCATACGCACCGGACACCTTGTCCTCTAAGATACAATACCTGGATAAGAATTTGATCGACCCCATTCCGGTAAGGATTCATAATCATCTAGCTTACTGCGCTCCGTCGAAGAAGAAACATATGGGAATTCGTGGTTCCATGATATCAAGGAATACTTGGCAAAATGAGAATACACGGAGCACGTAAATCATACTCAGAAATGTACACTCCGGAGATTATCCAGCCGTTTCTTCCAAAGTGGAGGAATTCTGTACAGAAGGACTCCAGACCTAGGGTTATTACGGTGCATAAACACCAAAGAAGATTCCAAACTGCTAGAAGAGATACATGTTGGAACTTGCGGACCACACATGAAAGGTTTTGTTTTAGCCAAGAAGATACTAAGAGCAAGATATTTTTGGCTGACTATGGAAACGGATTGCACCAGGTATGTCCAGAAATGTCATCAGTTCTAAATACACGCAAATATGATATGGGTGCCGCCAAATGAACTCAATGCAACAAGTTCACCTTGGTCTTTTTCCCCTTGGGAAATGGATGTCATCGATCCGATCGAGCCCGCCGCTTCAAACGGGCAAAGGTTCATTTTAGTGTCCATAGACTACTTCACAAAATGTGTTGAAGCTGCATCTTACAGAGCTGTAACCAAGAAAGTGATCGCAGATTTTGTCAGAGATCATATTGTTTGCCGATTTGGGGTGTCGGAATCCATCATCACCGACAATGCCGCCAACCTCAACAATGACTTAATGAAAGCTATGTGTGAAGCCTTCAAAATCAAGCATAGGAATAACACAACATACCAGCCTCAAATGAATGGAGCTGTGGAGGCCGCCAACAAGAATATCAAGAAAATACCGAGAAAGATTATAGAAAATCACAAGCAGTGGCACGAAAAATTACCGTTTGCCTTATTGGGGTGTTGTAGCACAGTCCGCACATCAACTAGGGTAACTCCCTATTTGCTGGTCTACGGTACCGAAGTTGTCATTGATGCCGAGGTTGAAATTCCTTCTTTAAGAATCATACAAAAGGTTGAACTCAGTAATGGAGAATGGATAAGAAGCCGTTATGAACAATTAGCTTTTATTGACGGGAAAAGAATGAATGAAGTATGCCATGGTCAACTTTATCAAAACAGAATGTCCATAACTTTCAACAAAAGGGTCAAACCTAGACAGTTCACACCGGGGCAGCTGGTGTTGAAGCGGATCTTCCCACATCAAGATGAGGCCAAAAGGAAATTTTTACCCAATTGACATGGGCCCTACATGGTTCACAAAGTACTAACAGGAGGAGCACTCATACTCGCATAAATGGATGGAGAAATTTGGCCAAAGCGTATCAACTCAGACGCAGTCAAAAGATAGTAAGTTTAGAATGTTTGCATTTCTTCATCTGATGTAACTGAACTACACTTGAACTAATTCCCGTTTAAGAGGGGATACGTAGGCAGCCCTGTGGGTTCGGTCACAACTTAATAAAATCTTAATTTTCCCATGGTCAGAAACTGGGGCAGAATTTTGAGGAGGGCCCTCAAAATTCCGGAGCAAGTCCAGGCAGCTTCGTCATATGCAGAACGGTCAAGGAATCACCTATTAAACTGGGGCAGAATTTTGAAAAGGACCCTCAAAATTCTAATGCAAGGAAGTTGCAATGTCTCTAAAAGTGTCACAGTCATTGGTTCATCTAACTTACTTGATATTGCATACTACTATATTTTAAATAACTACATTCATCATATACGCATATTTTTCGAAAACTTTATTTTTATAAACACAGCCAGATGCTACCCATGGTAACTCGAGCAGGATTTCGATACTGAGCAAGGCAAAGCAAACAGGCGAAAGCAGATCAACCTTCCCCGTAGAACTCACGATTTTCCTTTGGATGTAGGAACAAGGAATATTCGCAAATACGTGCACACCTCAGAATCACTATCTTCATAACGACAAAGTTGCCACGTGCAAACATATCTCCAGCTAAGAAAATACTATGCTATCACTTATTATCTGTTCATTGCATGAGACTAAGCATTGTCTCCATTTTTACATGAGGCTAAGACCTGCCTCCATAATTGCATCAGGCTAAGCACTGCCCTCCCCTCCATGAGACTAAGCATTGTCTCCATTTTTGCATGAGGCTAACCTCTGTCTACTTAATTGCATAAGGCTAAACACCGCCTTCCCTTACATAAGACTAAGCATTGTCTCCGTTTTGCATGAGGCTAAGACTTGCCTCCTTAATTGCATAAGGCTAAGCACTGTCTTCCCATGCGTGAGACTAAACATTGTCTCCATTTTTGCATGAGTCTAATCCCTGCCTCCTTAATCGCATAAGGGTAAGCACTCCCTTCCCTTGCTTGAGACTAGGCATTGTCTCTGTTTTGCATGAGGCTAAGCCTGTCCTCCTTAATTGCATAAGGCTAAGCACTGCCTTCCACTGAATGAGACTAAGCATTATCTCAATTTTTGTATGAGGCTAAGCCCTGCCTCCTTAATTGGATAAGGCTAAGCATTGCCTTACCCTACATGATACTAAGCATTGTATCCATTTTTGCATAAGGCTAAGTCTCGCCTCCTTAATTGCATAAGGCTAAGCATTGCCTTCCCCTGCATGAGACTAAGCATTGTCTCCATTTTACATGAGGCTAAGCCTTACCTCCATCTTGCACAAGGCAAAGCATTGCCTTTCCTGGACAAGAATAAGCATTGTCTCCCATCCTGAATGAGTCTAAGAATTGCCTCCCTAGTCGCACAAGGCTAAGATATGTCTTTCCTTGCATAACCCCAAATGCTATGCTACTTGAAATCTAGCACTATTCTCTATCTCGGGGCTAAGTTTGTCCCGATATTACACAAGACTAAGCTCTGTCTTGTTTCGCTTCGCATAAGCAAGCATCATTTTTTTTTTGCATCTCATGGGCTGGAATATTGCCATTTTGTCCGAAGGTGTCATAGTCCGAAGGCATCATCCTCATAGCTGGAAGACACCATGCCATGGCCTGAGGATCTCTCAATATTGCACATCATTATCCAAAGGCGTCATAGTTCAGAGACACCATTTTCATAGCCCGAGAACATCATTTCATGGTCTGCGAATCCTTTATCATGCAATTCATGTCTCATGACATCATGGTCTAAGGACATCATCCCCACCGTCCAAAGACAACCTTCATGGTCGGAAGGGAATTTTCATAATGTTTAAATTCTCGCAATAATCCATATATACTTGCATGCATTGTGTTTTAAGTTTTGCAGGTTATCCCGGAAGTAATTGTTCTCCTAACGGGAGAAATCTTCGCTCCAATTTTTGTTCAACGTTCATATCCTGCAACTATTTCAAACGTAACGAACCACCGTCAGTTACCCACTTTTACTTGATAACCTTTCAAATATCTATAACCGTTCCAAGGTATATCCATTCACAATTCCGCTATCGTTTTATCCAGAAGAGCTTGTCCATTCCTACAACAACTCCATTGGCTTAGTCCATCGTTGGATCCAGAACTACACACGGGCTGATTGCCGTAAAACCAGGGATATGTAGGCAACTCAGAAATCGGAGTTCGGCCTATATTTTTCCAGATCACCCCATTCGGTCAAAGTCGGTCATCATTTCTTTACCTGACAACTCTTTCATCATTCCCCGGTAAAAGGGGCAGTTGTTGATACCCAATTTTTCTCTCATATTTTTTTAAATATAGACATACTTTCAAAATAGTACATATGCATCACCATTTAGCTTATAATCCCATACAAGCATTTTTCATAATTTTCCATAATATTTATAGGCCTTAAATCGATTTATTTCTGCATTTTTATAATATAAATATCCAGTAATTATCCTTTAGATTATTTTTATGATGATTTAATTATATAAACTTATCATTTACACCAACATAATATTTTAAATATTTTTCACTGCATTTTTTATAATTACATTTGCATTTTAGGGCTAATTGCACACTTTTCCAATAGTAGCCCATATTAATGTATAATTACATTAATTGTCCAGAAAATGACTTTCTATATTTTTATAATGTTAAGTAATTATTCTTAATTTATAATTACTTTTATAAATTATTTTTTATTAAATATTAGGTATTTAAAAACTAGCCTAAATCCTACCTATTTTCGGACCAAGCCATGGCTCAACAATTAATACCCTAGCCCATATAACCCCCAGCCCAAATCAATTAACCCAATCCCACAACTCGGTCGCTATCTGTCCAAACCAAACCCGACCCAGCTCCCTTCTAATCGTGGTCGTTAATCTCTGAGATCAACGACCCACATTAAACCACCCCTTTTAATTACCCCAAACACCCAACCCTAATCCCCATTTCTCACGGTCCACCGCCCTAATATCCCACCTTCCTTATCCCTCCTAAGAACCCTAGCCCCCCCCCCCCCCCCCACCCCCCCCCCCCAAATGTTCTCCTAATCTCACCCAATATGGGATTCTGTGGCTACCCTTTGCCATATACGGCCTCTCTTTGGTACTGGTTACTCTTCTACACTGCTTGCCTAAACATGGCAAGCAGATCTCATAAAAATCAAACCAAAATCAGTTCAAATCCTTGACTTTTCCGGTATTCTGTCTATATTCATCATTTGCTCTATTGTAAGTACGAATATTTGTGTATCTTTTGTTGATTCTTACTTACCCTAAAATTAAGGTTTTCAGATCTCTTTTAATCGAACCAAAATGGGTTCGATTCTCTGATTTGAAGTGTTATTATATCCATATTTGTCCTATATTCTACTATGGCCCGTTTTTATTATAATTTCTGTCAATATTTGTCTTACCCTAAAACTAGGGTTTCAGATTTCCTTAAATCAGACGAAAATTGGTTTGTTTCTTTGATTTTTAGTGCTATTTGTGTTTATATTCATTCTATTATATTATTTTTGTGTATATTCTAGTAATATTTATTTTCCTAAAAAACTAGGGTTTGCTTGACTTCTAATAAATTGATTCTGAACCAGTTCTGCATACTATTCTTTCCTTTTTCTTTAAGATTGATTGATTGTTTTTCCTTGTTTATGTGTTTAATTTTGCTACTATAAAAACACATCCCCCTTCCCCTTTACGTAAAGAACTTTAATCACTATTCTCTCACTAAAAATTGATGTTTTCTACTCTGTATTTGTTTACTATTCTATTCTATTTGGCTCTTGGCCTGCTGAAATCCAAGACCACCGGACTTCTACATTTTCTGACCTCTCTTGGGTGTGAGCACTGCCTGGGTTCTTGAAACCCTTGAATCTTGACACATTCAGGACTCTGGGTCCTTACTGCAATCCTTTTCTTGTTTATCGAACAATCACTGGTTAGTTCTAAATCCTTGCAGAATTTACTCTATTATGTTAAGCATGTTCTCTGAAACTGCATGATTTAATGCATTTATTTGATTCCTTTTTGGCTAATTCTGCCTATGATTGTTAGCCTAATAATGTCTCTGCACCTAGCTTAGTTAGTTTGGAAAGAATGAAGCATGCTTAGCTTAGTGTTGTTGATAATTAGAATGCTTAGTTTAGTGTTACGTTGTTGATAATTCAAATGTTCTGCCTTGACTATATGGTTTAATCCATGTTTCTCTACCTAATCCTGAACTTCGAATGACCAATTGATGTTATTAGCATGCCCTAACTTGTTTAAGACCTTTACTCTAAAGTGTAGTATGCTCCTATGACCATGTTTATCACTATATGTGTTCTTGCCATGACCTATTTGTACCCCTAATGACTTGTGATATCTTAAAACTAATCTCCTTTGATTAATACCCTCTATGATACCTGATCATCTTTGTGTTATTCTGTTTAAACCTGAGTTAGTACAATCATATCCATTAAGTCCTAAACTAGTTACATTACTTGGTTTTACTAGCCTAATGCCCTTGCCAGTTAACTTTGCAATCCTAAGATCTTTGTCTCTTAGCACATGTCGAGTGTGTTAATTTGATTTTGGAGTTCATTATGCGATTATCATATAGTGTTTGCAAATGCTTTTCCAAACTTATTATCTTTATTACTTGTTTCTAATTTTGGGGCTGGCTGAAAGCCAAAGCTCTGTCCCCTAAGACACCTCTATCAACCTCCCTAATGTGATCACTGCCCTGGGTTTTTGAAGCCCTTGGGAACTCTGACATAATAGGGTCAGAGGTTCTTTGCCACTTTTTCCCTAATTGCTCAAACTTTGCCCCATCTTTTCACCTGCTGGATAAACCAGTTGGTTTGTGTAATTGGATATACTTCTGGGACTTTTGATCAAATTATGGCTACTAGATGTGGGCTATTTCGTGTAAATGGAGATTGTTTCTGGGGTTGTTGTGAAACTATATGGACATATGAATGAAGGCCTGGCCAGGTTGGGTATACTTTGGGCCTGCTTTAGGCCCACTATAACTACTTTCTAATTATGTAATTTATTTCACTCATTGGACCTGTAATAATGTTGTAATAACAATTGGGGTGCTATTAAAATTGGTAAAATGGGTTTATTCTCACTTTGCATGAACGGGTAGAAATCCTTCCTATAGGGGTTAATTTTCTCAAACGTGTTATGCTCCTATGTGTTGTTAGATAAACTGCCTATAGGACCTAAGTGTTTCATTCGCTTAATATATTCTGCTTCTATTTGTTTTGATAGATATCATGCCTATAGGGAATAAAGTGACCAACGTTTCATGTCCATGACCATAGGGTCAGGCTAGCTTATGCTCTACAAATCTGCACTTTTAGAAATCATGTCTATAGGGTTTTAATTGGTTAATGTGCTATTGTTATAATTGCTCATTTAGGAAACATGCTTATAGGAGCTAAAATCGGTTTCAATCGCTAATCGTAGAAATCATGCCTATAGGATAATCACACTTGCTTCAAGTGCTAAAACTGAGCTTCCAACACTGTTTCATTGCCACTATTTGAAAACATGCCTATCGGATCGAACTAAGTATTTCTGATTATCTTTCGTGGTTATCACTTCCAACTACTGTATAAATCACCTAGATAGAATGTCTGTAGGTTTAATCGCTTATAACATGTAATTAGTAGGCAACTGTGTAGTCACTTAGAAATTATACTTTGCATATGAAATTGTCTGCACGATTGAATTCCCATATCACATAGAAATCATGTCTATAGGGCTTAATGACTTTAACTCGTCTCAAATCTGAAACTTTCAAACGCCTAATTCGTCTGCGTGCATTTGTTGTCTAAGTTTGGAGGCTAACTTGAGCCCTTATTTGCTTTTACATGAAGTTCAACTTGTTTTGTATGTCGCCTAGTTTTTCTCATTTTGAGCAACCTAAGTTAAGTCTAGAACCACCCAAAATAGAGGTCCAAACGCCTCAGGATAGGCACAGGTCAGGTAGTGCACGCATAAGGTACGACTTAGAATCAATTAGTGGTAACAACTTAAAGATAGTAATCGGGTAGTAGGAGATGATAGTGTGTGCCCGCTGAATAATATGAGTAACATCCCATATCGAGGGAGTTACGAAGTGTTATTTATGTTGCACGGGGTGATCTTTTAGTCTAAAACATTTAGGACCCCCCCCCCCCCCC
>ML251809.1:41391-76766 GCA_005239495.1 Nicotiana undulata
TTTGGGCCCCCCCCCCCCCCTCTATCTTGTCTTAAAATCAATTATTTTTTTATTAGTAAATTTCTGATAATAATTGCTCCTACTTTTTGTCTTTTCTCTTTATTTTGGACTAATTCATATAATTCGAGTTCGATCGGGACCAACCGTTATGGACCTCGAGAAATGCCTAACACCTTCTCCTCGAAGTAATTTGAGCCTTTACTTGATCTTTGGTGACGCAAATTTGTTAAACCAGAGTTACTTGTAAATAGGTGCCCTAACGCACCTCAAACCCGTTAGGCGGCGACTCTCTCTTTTAACACCTTTCTTTAAAAGAGTTGTCACGTGTCGAAACCCAATTTTGCGAGAAAAAGGGGCGCGACAAATATTACTTTACGAATTTCAGACTCCGATGTAAAACGGATTATGATAGATGATTGAAGCAGCGTGTGTATTATCCACCCCGGAGTTCTTGTACAGATGAGACTCGAGGATAAGATAGTACCACGCTGTATAACACTAACAGGTTTTACCAATGCAGCTGAACGGATCTCTGGAGAGATCACACTGCCCGTTCTGGCCGGTGGTATCACCTTGGAAACAACATTCCACATCATGAATCAAGACACAACGTACAACGTCATCATAGGACGACCCTGTATACACGCCATGAGGTCCATCCCGTCCAGCCTGTATTAGGTCATCAAGCTTCCGACCCCGTGGGGAGTGTTCAGCATCCGCGGTGAGCAGCGCACAGCCCAAGAATGCTACCACATCGCCCAACACTGCACATACACTCAACAATTGAAAGGCGAAGGCACAGAAGCGTAGCAATTAGCGAGGTCGGGGTCAAGCGGTGATGAACAAAGAGACGTCACCAAAGACCCAACTTCGTGGAAGCCAGGGATCAACAATGGAAAACCTTGATCCCGTTCAACTGGATAAAAGTGACCACAACAAAAAAGCCTACATCGTCCAGAACCAGGTAAATTCCATAAATTTTTAACTGACAACGCAGACTTGTTTGCCTTCTCCCATGCAGATATGTCAGGTATCCCAAAGGAAATAGAAACACAAAAGCTGAATGTCGACCCACTCTACCCGCTGGTACGACAGATCTAAAGAAAATTCAACACCACAATAAATGATGTCGTCCGCGAAGCGGTAGAAAAATTGCTCGCAAACGGTTCTATTCAGAGAGTCAAAGTACCCCCAATCTAACGTGGTCATGGTAAAAAAGAAAATTGGGAAATGGCACATGTGCGTGGACTTCCCAGACCTGAACAAGTCCTGACCGAAAGATTCATTCCCGTTGCCTTACATTGATCAGCTCATCGACGCAACAACGGGGCACGAGCTGTTAAGTTTCTTGGGCGCCTACTCAAGTTACAACCAAATCCTCATAGAGGAGGGGGACCAGGAAAAAACCACTTTCATCACCCACCAAGGGACGTACTACTACAGAGTCATGACGTTCAGACTAATAAATTCACGGGAAACCTACTAGAGGCTAGTAACCAAAATGTTCAAAGAGCAGCTCGTCAAGACGATAGAAGTATATATAGACGACATGTTGGTCAAGTCGAAAAGAAAAGAGGACCACATTGACCATCTGAGAGAGGCCTTCGACATACTTAGGCAGTATGGAACGAAGCTGAAGCCCAAGAAATGCACCTTAAGAGTGACCTCAGGAAAGTTCCTTGGCTTTTTGGTGTCGTAGAGAGGCATTGAGATTAACCCCGGCCAAATCAAGGCTATCGAGAGAGTACCTGAAAATTTGACCAGCAAGAAGCAGGTGCAAAAGCTGATTGGACGTATAGCCTCCCTATCGAGGTTCATCTCACGATCCTCTAATAGATGCCACAAATTCTTCAGCGTACTCAAGAAGGACAGCGGACTCCAGTGGAATTTCGAGTGCATCAATGCCCCAAGAGAATTAAAAGCATACATGTCCTCGCCCCCGCTGCTTTCCAAGGTAAAACTTGGAGAACGCCTCCTAATATACTTGGTTGTATCCGATGCTGCGGTAAGCACAGTCTTGGTCCGTGAAAACAACGGTACACAATCTTTAATCTATTACATTAGCAAAACTTTGGTCGACGTCGAAACGAGCAGCCTCACCTCGAATAGCTGTCCCTGGCTTTAATCATAGCTTTACGAAAGCTTAGACCTTATTTCCAATGCCAACCCATCTTGGTGGTCACGACCTTTCCCCTAAGAAGCATCCTACATAAACCCGAGCTGTCAGGTAGATTGGCTAAGTGGGTATAGAGTTGAGCGAGCACGATATAATATATCAGCCACGAACAATGATAAAGTCGCAATTAATCGCTAACTTCGTCGCCGACTTCAACGTTAAAATAATGCCCCAGGTCGAAAGAGAAGCCTCTAGTACTTCCCCCAAGTTACCCGACCTATGGATTCTATACACCGATGGCGCCTCCAATGCGTCAGGATCTAGGCTGGGACTCGTACTTGAGGAACCGACAGGCGAAGTTATTCGCCAGGCCATACGGTGTCTCGATATGACTAACAATGTGACCGAGTATGAGGTCGTAATTGCAGGACTAAAGCTAGCTCTCAAATATGGAGCACGATGGGTCGTCCACCGATGTGACTCACAACTCATCGTCAATCATGTCACATGGACTTTCCAAATCAAAGAACAAAGGCTACAAAAGTATCAGACCGAGATCTGCAAGCTGCTGCCCGAGTTAGATGAATGGCAGCTCGACCAGATACCTCAAGTGCAGAACATCGAGGCTGACGGCCTCGCCAAATTGGTGGCAGCTACCAAGAACATAACCGGAAAAGATAACGTGGTCACTCTCCTCCACTCATCAATAAATCAAATCGAGGTACGAACTATAAACATGACTTGGGGCTCGCGCAATCGTATTATCTCATATTTGCAGGACGGAGTGCTCCTACCTGATTAAAAAGAAGCCAAGAAGCTTCGAATGCAAGCGACCAGGTAGAACATCGTCAATAGCGACTTGTAAAAAAGAATGTTTGGCGGTACCCTAGGAAAATGCTTAGGACCAAACCAAATACGGCGCGTCCTCGAAGAAGTACACGAATGCCACTGCGGAGCTCATACTGGCAATCGAGCCCTTGTTAGATATCTCATACGAGCAGGCTACTACTAGACAACAATGACAAAAGAGGTTGCCTCTTTGTCAAATGGTGCAAGTAATGCCAAAAATGCGCTCCCATGATTCGCCAAACAGGATAGCATCTCCACTCAGTCACCGCGCTCTGTCCTTTCATCAAATGGGGAATGGACATCGTCGGATCCCTCCCAGCGGGACGAGGTAATGTACGATTTCTTTTAGTTTTAACTGACTAATTTTCAAAATGGGTAGAAGCAGGTGCATTTGCCCAAATACACGAGCAAGAAGTTATCACATTCATATGGAGAAACACTATATGCCGCTTCGGCATCCTCAAAGAAATCAGTTGCAACAACGGACCTCGGTTCACTGGGAAAAAGACCGCCGAGTTTTTTGAAAAATGGCACATCAAGAGAATACTCTCTATGCCATATCATCCAGCAGGCAACAGCCAAGCGGAGTCCTCCAACAAAACAATATTTAACATCATGAAAAAGAAGCCCGAGAACGCCAAGGGATTGTGGCAGGAATTACTGCCCGAAGTGCTATGGGCATACCGCACCACGCCAAAAAAAGCACAGGAGAAACGCCACACTGACTAGTCTATGGGACTGACGCAGTATACGGTCGAAGTCGGTGAACCAAGTCTAAGAAACTCAAACGAGAGCTGGCCAAAAATGATGAAATCAGAAGGCAAGACCTCGACGAAGCCGATAAGTGGAGAGACATGACCTGCATAAGAATGATAGCTCAATAATAGTAGGCAAAGCGGTACTAACACACAAAAGCTAAAGTCATGCCACTCAATGTCGGGGACTATGTACTCAAAGCAAAAACACAGGCGAGCAAAGACCCACGGGAAGGCAAACTAGGAACCAATAGCGAAGGCCCATAAGAAATCACCGCGGCGGCAAGCAAAGGGTCGTTCCAACTAGAAACAATGGAGGGAAAACTACTACCAAACAATTGTAACGTCGTCCACCTCAAATACTTCAACTTCTAGAGATAGGCGTCCTCCAAGTTGTACTCTTTTTCCCTCACCCGAGTTTTCCCAATTGGGTTTTCTCGGGGAGGTTTTTAACGATGTGATGAAGAGGGCGTCTCGAAGTCAACGTGTTAAGTTAATCGCTCGACCTCTCAACTACTTCTCCAGATCGATCAATGAAGGGAATAGATAGACTGGGACTTCTCCAATGTATATGAGAACATAGAAAAAACATTTAAGCTTCTCCAATGAAGGTATAAACAAAGTGAAAATACGCAAATACATGAGTTTTTCATTTCTCCGCCAAGTTTATATATTACGTCAATATCAAAGTCAACATTCGACATCGCTCGAATAAACTATCATTCGACCTCGCTCGAATTAAACGAACATTCGGCTTTGATCGAATTAATCAACATTTGATCTCGCTCGAATAAACTATCATTCGACCTCGCTCGAATTAAACGAACATTCGACCTCGCTCGGATAAATCAACATTCGACCTCGCTCGAATAAACTATCATTCAACTTCTCTCGAATTAAACGAACATTCGGCATGGCTTGAATTAATCAACATTCGACGTCGCTTGAATAAACTATCATTCGACCTCGCTCGAATTAATCAACATTCAACCTCGCTTGAATAAACTATCATTCGACCTCGCTCGAATAAACTATCATTCGACCTCACTCAAATTAAACGAACATTCGACCTCGCTCGAATTAATAAGAATTCGACCTCACTTGAATAAACTATCATTCGACCTCGCTCGAATTAAACGAACATTCGACCTCACTTGAATTAATCAACATTCGACCTCGCTCGAATAAACTAGCATTCGTCCTCGCTCGAATTAAACGAACATTCGACCTCGGTCGAATTAATAAAAATTTGACCTCGCTCGAATTGAACGAACATTCGACCTCGCTCGAATAAACTATCATTCGACCTCGCTCGAATAAATTATCAGTCGACCTCGCTCGAATTAAACGAACATTCGACCTCATTCAAATTAATTAACATTTGACCTCGTCGAATTATTTAAAGAGTCAAACCGACGACCTCACTCGAAGCGACTTACATTCGGCGACGTTCAAACGTTTTAACATCCGACCCCGTTCTAACCAACTGAGAGTCAAGAACTCTTACAAAGAAAAACATTCAAAGAAAATCGAAAAGGGCCGAGAACATACAGCAAAAAGTAAGTAATTCCATTAGAAAGAAAACTAAACATCTTACAAAAGGCTGGAAAGACGCCCCCATAAAAAAAGAGGAAGATAAAGAAAAGAACAGAAACTAAGTACAAAGGCGTCACACTGCATCATCTCCCCCTGGCCCGACAACACCATCTCCACCATCACCAGCTCCATCAGCGTACTCCTCATCATTCCAAGCATCAGATGCGAGCCCGTCTAATTCATCTTCGTCATCATCCCTCCCGGGTGTACCGGGGCCGTAGCCACAAGCATCACGAGTTTCACGTGCCTTGACACGAGCATCCTGGAATTCCGCCTCGAAAGCCCTCCCAGCCGTCATCAGATCCATGTATATGTCAAGCTAGGTCACATCGTGAACCCACTTCTCGTACTAGTCCCTCAATACACTGGGATAAGCAGAAGCATGAGAGGTAGACGGTAGGGCCTGTTGCTGCGCCTTCTCGAATTTAAGAACGACAACCTGCTCGTTCACATCTGAAAGCTCTACCTCTAAACTGCCTATACACTCTTCAAGCCTTGCCTCTTTAAGCGCCAATGTTTCTGCTTCACTAACCCGATCAACTATGGAAATGCGGTGAGTACCCGCCAATTCAGCCGCCTCTGCCACAGCAACCGTTCTGGCTCTTTCAACCCTCTCCAACTCCTCAGCTTTGGCAGCCAACTCGTCCCTCAAGCCGTTGGCTCTGGCTTCACTGTTCTCAAGCTCGACCCTTAAGGACGCCACCTAAGCCTGCAGATCGACGTTCTCGGCCATTATCCCATTGCTTACCTCGAGCTCGTCATCCTTGGCCCTCAACTCCCCTTGAGCACGTTGCACCTGCTAATATCCTTCACGAGCTCGCCATCCTTCTCCCTCAACTCTTCATCTTTTTGCTTTAGCTGTTACCGGAGAGCCTGGAATTGACCGTCCTCGCCGAGTATGTTGACTAGTGCTCGGTTCTTGGTAGGTATTCCCTATACTTGGACTCCATCCTTTTATATAGGGCCTCCCTCTTCTCTTCCCAGTGGTCGCGCTCAATCTCCAAAATAAGAGTCTGACAAACAAAAGAAGAAAGATCAGCAAAGGCAAAAAACGTAAAAGAAGTGAATAACATTAAGCGTGGAAAAAGGAACTTACTCGCAGGGCCATCCAAGATATGCCAAGTGATAGCTCTGCGTCCAATCGAAACGTCTACAGCGTCCTGTACTCGGAGTCCGTGTATAAGGGGGCAAAAGCTGGAACCACTCGTTCCAAATTAACCAATAAGTTGTAGTCCACGGGGATGGCGATGTTTCGATTGGACCCCTCAGTACTTATTTCCACGCGAGAACCTCTCTTCGAAGGCCCGCACCTCCTTGGGGTCAATGTCAGAGCCTGAACCATCGTCTTCTACAATGACGGCTTTGTCTCTCCCACCCGCAGACAATGAGCCAACCTTGGTTGTTCATGGCCGTTCTTCCCCCGTGGCAGACCCTTCTGCCTCCAATGGCCTCCCCTCTGCGGCGAACTCTAGCGTGGGAACAACCTTTATAACATGTGGATGTGCCGACTCCGCATCCAATACGATCAACCCGTCAGGCGCAGTAGCGACCGTGGTAACTCTGCCAGTCTTTACCCTCCGCCTCTTCAATGGTGCCACCTTCTTCTTGCCGGAAGAAGACTCGTCTATTAGGTGCATCACTGGGCGGGGAGGGTGTCTCTGTTGATATAACGGTCGTCTGCATGTCGGAGTCACCCAATGACGGGATCTGAGGAAGAGCATTCCTTACGGACTCAGCCAACACAGATTGCATCCCAGCCAAGGAGACTGCTTGGCGAAAGGCAGGAACGGGGGCCTTCACCTTCTTCGAATTCCTCCGACCTGACACCAACAAACAAATCATAAGTACGAAAAGAGAGGATGAAATGTAACGAATTCGGAATATCAATAAAGCGAGGTTCAATGTACTAGTCGATGTATTGGGCCCAGACTTTTTGTTGAAAGATGACCAGTCACGAATCCCTATGGTAAAGGGAGGACTTGTGCCACCTAGTCACCGATGTCGGCAACCAGAGCAGGGGAATGCCTCTCAGCTACACGAAAGGGAAAGAAGCAAGTCAGGAAACACGGAAAAAAAGAAGAAAATAAATTAATTTAGTAGACGAGTGCACTTACAAGCAAAATTCCACTGCTCGGGGAATCCGCTAGGGTTCGCCACCACGTGCTCGATTTTGATGAAAAAATAATTAAACCAAAACCGGCGATTTGCTTTATCATCCATCCCGGTCACCAATCCCTTGGTTCCGCGGTGGCGAAGGTGAATCATTGTTCCTTTATGGAAGCTGGGCGTGAAGAGGTGCAACAAGTGGCGGATGAAAATCTCGCAGCCGGCCAGTTCCACATACTTTGTCAACATGAGGAAAACTTTGTAGATATATGGGGAAGGTTGAGCCGGGCAGATGCCGTAATAACGGAAAAATTTCACCGGGAGTGGAGGAAGAGGGAGAGAATAGCCCACCAAAAACGGGTAGGCATAGAATGCACAATACCCAGGCCGGTGAACTTGTATCACGTCGTCCCCTGCCGGAAAAATATCAACATGGGCATGAATGTGGTATTTGGATCTGAGGGTGGAGATATGCTTCAACCCTATCTCGGATAATACCGGCTCGGGGTCCTGAACGGGCTCTTTTGGGAAGTCATTCCTGGAAGTTGGGTTACGTGGGATGACCTCCTCCACAGTGGGGAAGCTCTCATCTTCCACAACCATGGGTTCTCCGCCACTAGGGGGCATGACCACCGACAATGGGGTAGCGTGAGAGACTGCCTCGGAGTTGGCAGTTGGGTTAGTCATTTTCCAATAGTGTGTGTGCGGTGGAGCCGGAAGCAGAGAAAGGGTGTTGACGGTGGAAGATATAGGGAGCAAGAACTGAGGAAGAAGAAGAAGAAGAAGAACAAGAATAAGCAAAGTACAGAGATGAAGAAGCTAGAAAATGCAAAAGTTTCATTTAGAAGCTTTCCCCCTCTATTTATAGGCAACCAGGGCGCCTGAACCTGTGCAAATAACTGTTAGTGGCCCTAGAATCGAGGCGATATAGGCTCAAGAAATGATGTAGCGCATTAGGAAGATGCGCAATATTGATGCATGTGGTCGTGACGTCATCCTACGCTTGCCTCACTGATCACGACCCTTGGAACGACGTGTCAAAATCTGGACGACGATCACTTCTACTCGGCCTTCGCGTAGGGATTTCTCCTGAGAGATTGCTGATAAAGTCCGCTTACTGAGGTCAGCCAAGAGGACGACCTCAATAAGCAGAGGACTAACTGTATGGGTCAAAATCCGCTCTGGTTCGGCGAATGCGAATGAATGAGTTATGGGTGAGGTCGAGTAGGGCTCGATAGCGAGGAGTCGCCAAGCGAGACATCAAGACCGGGGTCGAGTAGAGAAGCATAGTAGTAATGACTAGGATAGTCTTCTTAGAATTATCAAAAATAATATTCAACTGAATATTCCCCTAGTTGTACTTTTTAGGGTTTCCTAGGAATATTCCTTATATATAGGAAGAGATAGGGAACAAAAAGGGATTCATTTTTTGATAAGAACACTTGTAAGAAGTTAACTATTGAGAATATACAAAAAGCTTGTCTTGTTGTCGTGATTGATTTCATTGTTTATACCGCCTTTCCACTCACAAGATCCAAGAACACCTTGTTCATCCTCATATTCAGTTATCACACGTTGTTGTTAGAAGGAGGAATCATCCACATCATTCAATATTTGGGTGAATCATTCCTCCTATTTATATTTATACTATTATCATATTTATTGCCTACAATTATTTTCCCATTCATTGTCAATCATTGAGCACATCCTATGTATTTATTAACCTCGAATGCAGTCTCATATCATTGATATCTATTAATCTTAGACCTAGAATTTATTACGTTTAACTAGGATATGCCCATTATCACTTTATTTAATTAGTTTAGCAAAAAGTTTAATATATTTTGGTCAAACAATTATATATATATATATATGTTTATGAAAGTTGAAAAATAGTTGTATAATGTATGCATCGTTGTATAAAATTTATATTTAAGTTATCAGTACTATCTTTTTACATAAAGTTGTTCATATGTATCAAAATTTCTATTAAGAGAGTAAGTTTTGATTGGAATTTTAGAGAGGAACAAGAACACACCATAGACAAAATATATACAAATCAAATACAAAATATATACAAATCAAATACAAAATATATACAAAAGACATATTGTATACAAATTTGAATTTAAGTTGGTGATATTGTAGGTGTATTTAACTGGGTAGAAATAATGTATGAAAGTTGTAGATAAGTTGTATAATATATAACTAGTTGTATGAAATTTATTTTTAGCATGTATGTTGTTGTAGATATATCAATTTGTATTAAATTTGTACAAAATTTATTTTTAATTTTGCATGTTGTTGTACTATTAAATTGTATATTACTAATTGTACGTACGATTTATTCATTTTAGTGCTGATTTAAATAGGTTTTGATAATTTGTGATAGATTAAAGCAAATGAGACACCTCTATCAACAATATTACGATCATTTAGCAGCTCCATGGAACTCTGATGAATCCTCCTCCTCATCCTGATCCTATCCCTAATAGTCCCTTAAGAAGTGATTCCAGAAGACCTTCATATCCATCCCAAAGCCAACAACACCAACTCTCCAAATTATAGAAGATACTTATGGAAATCATACTTTATAAAAGGGCGAGGATTTTCTAAAAAAGTTTCAGCTTGGATTTGACCATAACTTTTCGCTCTAAAGATGAAAGGAGGGATACCTCCCGCTTTACCTGAAGAAGCATACAACAAAATATTATTTCATTCTAGCTATGGGTTTATGTCAAGGAAGAAGATTAACAATATTATGATCATTTGATAGCTTAAATATAGATTTTATACAACGATTCATACGTTATACAATTAGTTTTTTATACAACATTCAAATAAAAAATGTATATAACTACAACAGAATACAATACATACAATTATATTACAACTTTACTATAATTTCGTAAGTGTATTGTATGTCATGTCGTCTTCTTCTTCTTCTTCTTCGAGTTTCAATCTGAAATTCAGCCAAAACCAAATCTAATCATCACCAAGCAACCTCAAAATTTAGATATAAACTCCAAACAATATTCTCAATTGTTTGCAACAACACCCAATCCAAATAAATAATGATTTTTGAAAACTCAAATTCGAATTCAAAGCTTTATGACAGATCAGTGTTCGAATCTTCAATTCCTACGACCTGAAGGTTACTTCAATAGGTTGATTGGCAGAAGACAACTTTTAGGCTTACTTTATTGAGAGAGAAAGACGTTGATAGAGAGAGATGAAGAAAGAAAGAAAAATTGATGAGAGATGTGGCAGAGAGGAAAGATGACAGGAGAGAAAAAAGGAAAATGATGTAACTAAATTCCCTAATTTAAAGCACTATAATGGATTGTATATAATTTGTAAGTAATCCTTATTAGGGTGGGTAATACACAAAATTAGGACAATTTTGATAAATAAGTTTCAAATATTATATAGGAAGAAAAAAATGCCTACCCATCTTTTTATAATACCCAGCCAAATGAAGCCAATTCAAGCTACTATAAATCAAGCTAATTTAGTCCAGCCAAGCCAATTCAAGCAAAACCAAATAAAACCAATCCAAATCAAGCCATGCTAAGCAAATGGGAAAAAAAAGTTGGGATGTGTGGGTAAGTAGGGGTAATTAGTTTGAATTGGATAGGTATATATTGTAAATAGTTTTCAAATGGGTAGAAAAAAGGTAATTAGTTTAAGCTCAATGTGTATTTTGCATAAATCGCTCTATATTATAGACTATGTACCGTTTTACACTATTTGTAAATCACGTCCTTTTACTATTTATAATTTAAAAAAATAATATTTTTAAATCCCTTATGTGTAAAAGACAAATTTCTTACGTGTAAAACTAAATCTTCCATATGTAAAAAAAAAAAAAAGTGGGGTCATAAAGCCAAAAACAATTTTAGTCACAAAATCAATTGACCCCTAAGGTTCTACTATAGGTTTTTATATCAAAATATTTATTTCAGGTCAATTATTAAAAGTAGCTTTTCGAGAATGAGGAATCAAATGGCCAAAATAATACTTCTTCAGGCCCATAAGTGATTTTTTGGCCTTTGATATACTCATTAAGAAAATACTAATTTCTAGAGGAAGAAAAGATATTTTGACTAAATTATCCTTTATTAAGTTTTGTATATTGTTAATTTGATACAATGAGATATGTAAATAAGGGCAAATTTTGAAAAAATAAAATTAATTCATTCTCGATTATATAAAAGAACACTTTGGCCAAAATAAAATGACAAAAAATCACTTATTATAAACGGGAGGGAGTAATAATTGAGGAACCAAGTAAAAGGAAAGCACTTTCACAAGCCTAAAACCTTTTACTCTATGATTTAAAGCATAACGTGGACTAGATTGATTATGAAATATTATTTTAGTCGCAAACTTGATTAAGAAATTCTCATCCTAATTTATATGATACGGTTTGCTTTTTAGGGGGAACTCTTGATATTGATAAAAAAATGTTGACATGTTAATTATAAAAGAAGTTAAATCTTATTAATTATTTCTTCGTATAAGTTTACTTGTTCACTATTGACTTTGACACACTTACTTATGAAATAATAATAGCGTAGTAATTTTGTTATATCACCCCCATTTATTATATGTTGAAAAATAAATTGAAAATATGCAGTATTTAATAGGGAGGGTAAAATAGGGATAAAATGATAAATTATCCATTAATTTTTCAAATTGGACAAATAAAATTAAATATTTATTTTTAACATAGTGGACATGAAAACTTGAACAGAGGAGTATATAGTTGGATAAGGACCTGCATGAAGATCTTTATTTTCTTATTCGAATGCTGGGATTGATAATTTTACCTACAAAACCCAAAATAAGGTAAGGACAATTGAAATAAGACTTGATCTTAAAATGTCAAATTTTCGTTAATTAATCTTCCCGATAAAAGAGGATGTACCACCGAATCCCAAGCGACTTCCAATCTTCCATACAGATTGCTACTTGTAAAAGTTGGAAGATTAGATATTCCAGAATTATCATGTTCTTTTCTACTTTTTTTTAAATAAGAAATAATAAATTTTAAGTTTTACATATTAATATGTATAAACATCTTATTGAGGACATTAGGAGTGTCAATGCTCAGTTCGTCCGGTTATTTTATAAAATTTGTATCATACCAAGTTTTCAGTTATTCTATTATATATAATCAAAATTAGACTTTTTGAACTCGTCCCAAGCATGTCGGTTTCACTTGGGTATCGGTACGGTTCGGTTAATTTTCGGTATTTTTTTTAGATGTCATATAAAAATCACTAGTAAAAGTAGAATGTCATAATATACATATTTTTATAGGACTTAGCAAAACTCTCTAGGCAATTTTACTGTTTAAATAGTGATGAATTACAAAAACATGAAAGATGGCCAGAGTATAGATCCATCAACTACTCTACACCAGTGTAAAAGAAACTAAGCAAAGACAAAGAAAAGATAAATCACACGAGTAGAAAAAGATTGACTAAGTTGGGACTCATGAACAAAGTCTATAGAAGATTAATAATTCAAAAAGATAAATCTAAATTACACAAAAGAAAACATATTTTATATTTTGTAGTTTGCTACTCATAACGCTAGAATACTTTGTGTCTTACTAGTGAATATGTTAGAAATAATCTAGTTTCAGTCAGAGTTGCATATTAGGTATGAGAATTGGGGTTTTGATTTTAATTACTTGTTGGCTTGTAACAATTTTCATAACTCCTGGGCCCAAGAGAAAATTTAATTATTATTTTTTAACTTAACATATATATTTTCTACATATAAATTTATTCTGTGTGGTTCGGTATTTTTTCGGTTTATTTTCATAAAACAAAAAACATACCCTAATTATTGGTACGGTTGTAGATTTATATAAAAACCTACGATTTTATTAATAAAAACCTAAACATTGATTCGGTGTGCTACGGTTCGATCGGTTTAGTCGATTTTCAAATATCTACATGACCTGAATAGTTTGAAATCATTAATCTTATTTAGATAGAGAGGTCAGTGCATTAAAATAAATCGTAGTTACGTATAGTTTCGTTAAAATAATAAGTGAAAGTGTATCAATGTAAAATAATCCATAACAAATTCTAGAACACCCCCAAAACCCGATGTCACAAGTGCATGAGCATCTACTAGACGGTACAATGACAATACAACATCTGTTTGGAATACAAGTTAGACAGGAAAATGTAACTAATTCTGATGGAGACTATGTATGCTGCGGATCGTAACCTGGGATGAAGCTCACCGTAAAGTCACCGCAATATAGCCGCACTTTTGCGCCCAAAAAACCAGCAGAAGTATATACCTGCACAATAAGTGCAGAAGTGTAGCATGAGTACGTAAATCAACGCGTACCTAGTAAGTATCTAGCCTAACCTGGGAGAAGTAGTGACGAGGGTTCTACATCGACACTTACTAGTGATCTAATAAATCAAGTACAGTGGAAAGTAAACAAGTGTGAGGCAAGGTAAATAACAATTTAAGCATATAAGTACGTGGTACGATCCTCCTCTAAATGGTGAACACTAACTCTTAATTATCGAATACCTCCTCAACCAGCTTCTTGTTAAATATTACGCACGATTCTTCCGAGACGAACGACCCGATCCCATAAGAGTGTTTCATGAAGTTGCCGAGCCGAACGATCCGATCCCATAAGAGTACTTTACAGAAATGTCGAGGCGAACGGTCTGATCCCATAAGAATATGATATTGTCGAGGCGAACGGACCGATCCCATAAGAATATGATACTGCCGAGGGGAACATACCGATCCCATAAGAATAAGATGTTTTAGCAGGTCCTTGACCCCACTCACGAATATACATGTGAGTTATGAAATTTAAAGAAGCTTTTCGATGAAAACGCACAATGCGAGAGAAATTCGCAACGGAAGCACAATTATTATGTGGCTAATCAAGTAGCTCATCAAATCTCTACAATAGCGAGTCTATCACTCTACGCAATCCTAGCCTCAAGCCGTAACGCAGAATCAAGTAACTAAGCTGGCAAGAATAATTCAACTAGTACAATAAAGCATGGCGTGAATCCTAGTCTACTCGACATAATCAGGAACTCTAGCATGCGCACAGACGCTCGTCACCTCATACGTGCGCAACTCCCACATTATGTAGCATATAGCAAGAATAACACCTATGAGGTAATTTCCCCTTCACAAGGTTAAACAGGAGACTTACCTTGCTCTGAAGTTCCATAACCAGCTCCAACGCCTCTCTAACACCTCGAACCGACAACCATAAATTCAAAACTAGTCAAACAATGTGCAAATCAATCAAAATATACCCAAATGCGTACAATTTAACAATTTATAATGATTCTCAACAACATTCGAAAAGTCAACAAAGTCAACCCTTGGGCCCACGTGCTCGGATTTCGAAAATGTTCGAAGATAAACATTACCCATAACATCACAAACTCAAATATATCATTTATTCCTAATTTCACTTTCAAAATCGTGGTTAAAATTCGAAATTATCAATTCTAGGTTTCTTTCAAAATCTCCCAATTTTTACTAATTTCCATATTAAAATTCCATATGTGCTCGTGAAATATAATCAAAAGTGGTTTAGAAACACTAACCCCCAAGAGGTGGATGAAATAGCTCTCCAAAATTGCCCCAAAGTTGGCTCCAAGAGAGAGAAAATGAGATGAAATCCTGTTTTGGCTAGCATATATATATATATATATATATATATATTCTTCCCAGTCGATTTTCCGCACATGCGGAACTCCTTGCGCTTTTGCGGTTCCGCTTCTGCGGAAGCTACCTCGCAGATACGGCTTCCCCATAGATGCCAACTTTTCGCTTCCACGGACATTCAATCGCAGATGTGCATCTGCTTCTACGTAAATCACCCCCAACACGAGCACTACTTCGCACCTACGCGTGCCATGACCGCACATGCGGATCCACAGGTGCGTTACTACACCGGCACCAGGGATCATCAAGCCCGAGACCACTTCTGCTTCAGCGCCCCTCCGCCCGCATCTGCGAGCCCGCACGTGCGGTAAATTCCTTGCACATGCGAATCTAACTAGCTTCAATCCCAACCGCTTTTGAGACACATGGGCCGCTTCTGCGGTCTCTCACCTAGGGCCATAACCTCGCTGGTGTGATCACACCAGAAGCCTTAAGCTTCAGCAATTCCATAAGTCCAAAACTCGATCCGATTCCATTATGATTCACACCTGAGGCCCCTGGGACCCCATCCAGCCATACCAACAAGTCCTAAAATGCGATACGGACTTAGTCGAAGCCTCAAATCACGCCAAACAATATCAAAATTAAGAATTGACGATCAAAACATTTCTTTAAACTTTTAAACTTTTAAACTTCGCCAAACGCGTCCGAAATTAAACTTAAACATCTCGAAATGATACTAAATTGTGTGTGCAAGTCATCAATCACGACACAATCCTATCCCAAGGCTCGGAGACCCGACCGGTCATTACATTTATCTTCTATTCAGGCGAAGGTCTACTAAAAACATTTTCTCTGTGATACCAGGTAAGGTCTACATGTACACTACCCTCCCTAGACTTTACTTGTGGGTTTAGATTGGGCTTGTTGTTATTGTATAAACATCTTACCCTACTAAATTGATATAGGATAAGCATCTATTCTTAGTAAGTTTGACTTAAAATCTTAAAAAAATAGAGTAAATATTTCGTTTATAACAATTAAACTGAATTATTTTAATGTCAAAGTGAATAATTTAAAATATGCAAGAGAATATGAACGCATAAAATATACTTAGTTGATAATATAGTTGAGGCATCTAATGATTGCGCAATGTAACCTTTTTATGTGTGGTACTTTTCGCTTTTAACTAGCGAAATTCCTCCGACCACAAAACTGACTTTAAAAGATCCCCTCTATATATATATATTCCAATCAGAAATCGTCTTTCCAATGGACCTCACTATCTCTCTCTCTTTCAACTTCACTGTCTTCTTATCTCTATAGCCTATATTTCTCTTCTTGTTTTTCATGTCAGAAAAGTCTCCTTCGTCCACACCCACATATGTTGAATCTGACCTAAAGTTAGCCAACTGTCAACCCATTTAATTTTCTTATATCTACCCTCTATTATATATCTTCTTCCTAAAAACAGGAAGAATATATTGAAGCTAACGCTTAAACACCAAGAAAAACACTGTATTGTTATCAAGAAAACATTCCCTTCTATCAATTTCGAAATGAATCAATGTGTACCTAGTTGGGAACTTGACGACACTCCCACTCCTCCAAAGCTTCCTCTTCAAAATCAATCTAATTCCTTAGCTCCTGATGTTCCCACGTACGTACTCTTTTTAACTCTTTCACATATAATTTTTTACTTCAAATTTCGTTTAAGTTCAAGATTTTGATTCAGTTAAAAATGAAAGCTTGGTACAACGGGGCACCAATACCTTTTGTTTTCTAACTCTAATTACACATGAGCATATAGTTGCTTGCATATGCTGACTTAAAATTTTAAATTTGCAGATTGGATTATGAAGTGGCAGAGCTAACGTGGGAAAATGGGCAGCTAGCAATGCATGGATTAGGTCCTCCACGGGTGCCTAATAATAAGCCCACATCCAACTATGGAGGCACCCTCGAATCAATAGTGAACCAAGGCACCCGATCCATCCCTCAACACCACCCGAAGTCCGCTCTCGCCGGGAGTGGACACGGTGGGAATGAGGTTGTCCCTTGGTTCAACTGCCACCATGTCGTCGCCGACACTCCTCTAGTTCCCGGCTCGCTCACTATGGCCAAGGATGCCTTAGTGCCATGTTCCGCAAAGTCCAACTATCACTGCCGACCACCATCCTCCGTGCAAGTGCCGGGGCTTGACGGCTCCACACATGTGGGGTCGTGCAGTGGCGGTGCCACTAACAGCAGAGACTGGATGGCGGCGCCACCTGTGGGAATGAAACCCACACACGAGTGGAGCAGCCGGGCAGACATGAGTGTAAGTGGAAGTGCAACGTGCGCGGGAGATAGCCGCCAATTGACAGTTGACACGTATGATAGAGAAATGGGTACAAGAATATACACTTCTACATCTATGGGGTCACCGGAAAACACCAGCTCCGACAAGCAGTGCACCAATAGGACGGGGGACGACCATGATTCCGTTTGTCACAGCAGATCTAAGGCATAATATATGAGCTTCTCTTTGTGCATGCATATTATTCTCGTTGTGTTATTCTGCATGATTTTCTTATTAATACGTATCTTTTTTCATTTAATTCAACATGATTCTATTTTATAACTTAATATTATTATGATAATAGTTGAGATGAGATTATTTTTTTAGAGTTTTATATATTTAATTAATCTTTGTGATTATTTATTAACCGACAGAGGGAGGTAGGTGATGAAGAGGATGAAAAAAAAGGATCTAAAAACTCCTCATCTTCCACAAAGAGGAAGAGGGCAGCTGCCATCCACAACCAGTCTGAACGAGTACGAATATCTCCCTCTCTTTTGTCCTTTTTTTTTCTTCAGGTGGACCAAGGGTCTGTTGTTGTTTTTTTTTTGGAGGGGGGGGGGGGGGGGGGGGGGGGCTTAAGAAAGGAAATAGAATATACACATTTTGACTTGATATTTTTTTTATTAATTTAGAAAAGAAGAGACAAGATTAATCAAAGGATGAAGACACTGCAGAAGATGGTTCCAAATTCGAGCAAGGTAATGGAATTGAGAGCCTATTAATCTGTTTACGTGTCTTATTTCTCTTTTTGCGCTGAAGAGAAAGTTGACAGAAGTTCATTCTCATCTAATACCGTCGTTGCTCCGATATATAATCGTTTTGACTAAGTGAATTAATTTGCTTAGAGATATTTGCTTGTATGGAAAAACTAAAAATAATTTATAGTAGTACTTTTTTGTTTTTTCTCCTCCGAATTCGCCTATATATCGTTTCAATTAATAGATAATTAAGCAAACATTTTAGAGAGAAATAAAGTATATTAGATAATTCACTTAAAACATGGATTAACGGTAATATATACATCTTCTATCATAATTAATGTGATACACTCTTTTTTTTCAATTTTGTATAAAAATTAGTATTTTTCTTTTTTCTTTTTAAATAATTCAGCTTTAAACTTCTATTTTACTTTTAATGATATGATTTATAATAACAAAAATGTCTATGACATATTCCCTCCATTCACTTTTACTTGTATACTATTGGCTTTGCACACCCCTTAAGAAATAATAAATAAAGGGCATAATTTACCATATTAATTGGTTTATAGTCTTAATGGATTTGAAAAATGATTTGAAATGAGTAATTAATGCTTAGGGCAAAACAGGAAGAACAAATTATTTTCTTTTGAAATGCGAAAAGTAACAAGTAAAAATGAAAAAAATATTTTTAGAATACTTGACAAATAAAAGTGAACGGAAGGAGTATTTCAGATCATGAGTTTATAAAAAATATTTTTTTAAATGAATACACAGATTTATATCACATAATTAGCATATTATTCCTTTCCCGTTGTTCGGAATTCTAAATTTCAGAAACTTGCTCATTCTTGATATGAAATTGCTTCCCTCAAATTTGACTTTGTTGGAAATAGGTATAAAGGGAGCTGATCATAATTCAAAATTATGTATAATGTGTAATTAAAGTGAGTACGAATTCTTACAAATTTGCAGATATAGTATGTGTCCCAATCCTTTTTTTGTAAGTATCAATGGTAGGTAGAAATGTTAGTTTACCCCTTAGGGGAAAAAAGGAAATTCAAGCATTATTGGAAGTCAATCCAAACCAAAAAAATCAACTCTTTTAATGGAAGTGTCAGTGAAGATTGGCTATAAGAGAGCAGCCTTATGAAACAATACAAAAAGGTAGTAGTCGTAACTAGTTCAATAGCGAAGGTTAATGAGTGAAAATAATAGGACTGGAGACAATTTAGTGGAAAGTGGTCCTAAAAATTTTTGGGCATTAAATATGAGTGTGAATATATGGGAAAGGACCCAAACTCTAATGATCTAAGTCCACATATATACTGTCCTGAAGGAGACAAGTCGACAAATGTTTGTTAGTTGAGAAGACAATCTTGTTCTACCACATAGTAAATCATAGGTAGGGACCTTAAACAACCCTCTTTAATTTGTGGTTATCTTGTTTCAACCATTTGTTTTGCTGAGCTTTCTACATTTATTCCTTTCCAAAATACATATGCCCATCTTTCGCTAGAATATATATATATATTTTTGTTTAAAATTTCTTTTTTGTTCATATTATCTTACTTTTAATATTCTTGCACACTCTTTGAGTGACACAAGATATTTCGTTATAACTCTATCTGATACGAATCTAAATTAATTGACTAATGATTTTCAAAGGGTGTTAGCAACCAAACGACACCTTAGTCGTATATATATCTAACAAAATCCAAATTAATTTACCAATGAAATTCCGGTAAAGGATAATTAAATTAAAAAAGAGAATAAATGTCATATTTGGCTCTTTTTTATTTAATTGCAGACTGATAAAGCATCAATGCTAGATGAGGTGATAGAATATCTGAAGCAACTGCAATCTCAAGTGAATATGATGAGCAGAATGAACATGTCACCGGCCATGATGTTACCCTTGGCTATGCAACAACAGCTTCAAATGTCTATGTTGACTGCACCCATGGGCATGGGTATGAGTATGGGTATGGGCATGGGCATGGGTATGGGTGCTGCCGGAGTTATGGATATAAACACCCTTAGCCGCCCCAATATCACCGGACTTCCTCCCTTTCTCCACCCTACCGCTGCCGCTGCCGCCGCCGCCTTCATGCAGCCTATGACCTCCTGGGATGGCTCCACTGACCGTCTCAATGCTGCTGCTGCTGCTTCTGCTGTCCCCGATCCTTTAGCTGCCTTACTCGCGTGCCAATCACAGGTAAAACACTATGGAATTTAACTTATATACACTGACCGGTTAAGAAAAACTTATAATCTTATACTATCAAGTCACTTTATTAACAAATAATTATTATAGGTAGTTGTCGACAATAAATAGAGTTAGTAATCTATAAAATAATGCAAAGATGTCACTACTTTTCTAAAGACTTTTACACTATCAGTAGAGAAGTTAATTCTACTGCCAAAGTGTTTCATTGGATTTTTTAAAAAAAAATTGGGACTTATAGTGGAGATTATTTCTGTTATATTAGGTGTTTTCCTTTTAAATAATGGATTGTAAAAATTTGCAGCCAATGACCATGGATGCGTATAGTAGGATGGCAGCATTGTACCAGCAATTCCAACAGCCAGCTGCAGGCTCTGGTCCTAAAAGTTGATATATCTATTTGTCATTTTTGTAAAGTTTTCAAACTTCTCTTGACTAATCCTTACCACTGGATTTGCCTGTTATATTGAAAGTTTTAAGGGAAAGTTGGACCTTTAGTTTTTGGAAAAATATCAGTGTAAAAGTTAAATTGGTTGTTGCTTCTATAAAGAGGAGAAGTATGTAAATAAATGGAGTTGTTGTTTTCCGTCATTTTCTCCGTTATTTACGGTTGAAAAATTGTATCATTAACTTATACTACTCAACTGCTAGTTAACATATGATAGCGAGTGTAACGTAAATTATAGATACTTGATAATTCCAATTACGTCAAACTTCCAAGTGTCTTTTCCATGCATGGATAGTGATTTTGTTGTAACTGGCTTCTTAATTACTTTTCTACTTCTAAAAAAAGTGCAACAAAGAAATTCCCATTTAGGTTTTTACCTTAGGACCCTTATTGCACATACCAAAAGAGGGGGGAAAGAGAAAAGGGAAGGACGGTTAATATGTTGAAATGAAATCTTTTGTCAAACTTTCTTGAAAGATTGTGGGTCAACTAGAGGGCGGGCTGTTTCTTTTTTTCTTCTAAAATTTAGATGTAAATATCTTTGAATATTACTAAGATAACGATTAGATTAATATTCGAACTCGTTAAAAAAAAAATAGTTCAAATTACGACTTCTTTAATCACTAAATTGTAACGACCCGGTCCGTCGTTACGTAAAACCTACATTCTAATTGTTGTTATTGACCTGTTATAGATTGGTTATGCTGTATTTGATGTATTGATAGGCTTGGAATCGAATGGTTGTAGTGAGAGTTCAGTCAATTAGCCTTTAAAAATAGCCTTAAAATGGGAAAAGTCAACTAAGAGTTGACTTATTGGTAAACGGCTCCGGAATGTGAATTTTATGGTTCGAATAACTTCGTTAGGTGATTTGGGACTTAGGAGTATGTTCAGAACAATTTTGTGATGTCCGGTGTAGAATTAGGCTTGAATTGGCGAAAGTCAGTTTTTGGTGATTTTCGGTCGGTAGTGGAAAACAGACTATCGGGGTCGGAATGGAATTCCGACAGTTGGAACAGGTTCGTAATGTCATTTTAGATGTGTGTGCAAAATTTCAGGTCAATCGGAGTTGATTTGGATAGTTTCGGCATCATTGGTGGATTTTAGTAATGTCAAAGTTCTTAGGCTTGAATCCGATGTAAATTTGGTGTTTTGTTGTTAATTTTGGTGTTTCGAGAGTGCAACTAAGTTTTAATGATGTTATGGGATAAGTTGGTAAGTTTGGTTGGGGTCCCGAGGGGCTCGGGATTGATTCCGGGTGGCTAACGGGCATTTTTGGACTTAAAACAATTGCTGGTTTTCTGGTGTCAGTGCAGCAGATTTTTACTCTCTGCGATCGCGTGAAGAGAGCCGCGATCGCATAGAGAATTTTGAGAGGGGGCAGAATTTACACTCTGCGATCGCATAGATGTGCCCGCGATCGCAGAGGTCGAGCAGGTAAGCCAGTGCGGCCGCGTGAGGAAGAGTGCGATCGCGTAGGGTTGTTATAGGCGCGTGGGGTCGTTGGTCAAAAGCACTGTGCGATCGCGTGCCTGGGGCTGCGATCACGGAGGTCGAAGTGAGTGCACTGTGCGAACGCAGGGGAAAAGCTGCAATCGCGGAGAACAATTTACTGGTCAGTTAAATAAAAGCCCTTCCGCGACTTAAACCTTATTTTTCACCATTGTTGTGCGGAAAAGAACTCTTGGGGGCGATTTTGATGAGGGAAATCCTTGTTCTTCATTGAGGTAAGTATTCTAGTGATTAAAACTCGATTATGGGTGATTATAGAACATAAAATCAGTGTAAATTCATGGAAAATCAGTAGACAAATTGGGTTTTAGGGCTTGAGATTATGAGACATTTAGGGGTCGATTTGAGGTGTCAAATGAACTCTGATTTTGGTGTTCTTTATATGTACGGACTCGTGAGAGGACGAAGAACACTTTTGTATAAAAAATTCTGAGTTTCGGGACGCGGGCTCAGGTGTCGGGTTTTGACCGAATTCGGAGTTTTGAGCTAAATTCGATATTTTTCAATTGGGATTTATTCCTTAAGCACATATTGATGATAAAAATCTAAACTTGGTAGATTTGGAACTTTCGGAGGTTGATTCGAGAGGCAAGCGCATTGCGGAATAATTCCGGGCTAGTTTTGAGGTAAGTAACGTCTTTAAATCCTGTCCTGAGGGTATGAAACCCCGGACTATGCACCCTTTCACGGGTTTTGAAATGAAAAAGGTGGAAACTTTGGAAACATCTTTCCTATTTAGGCGACTATTGAGTTGCGAAACCGATTTTTAACCCTTTTCTTAATTAGTATTTATATATTATGATATGTTTTGGGCTGTAAGCCGTGTTTGGGGCCTAGTGCCGACTTGTTTACCCTTTGAGGGTTTTATTTACTATAATTTTTTTCCTCACTGATATGTTATGATCTTACACCCAGTCTTTTCCTGTGAAATTGTTTTGACACTCAGAGTAGTTTGATACTACTTCTTGAAAATGAAATACTATTTTTGGGTCGAGAACCCGGTATATTATGGCCTGAAGGGCAAATTGAGAATGTCTTACTGAGTGAGGCTGCTGGCCTATATTGTGAGGATGTTATGATATGAGTGAGTCTGTTGGCCTATATTGTGAGGATGATATGACATGAGTGAGGCTGCGGGCCTATATTGTGTGTGATTTATGCCATGTTGTGGCTTATTATCGCGCTTGGGCTGTAGGAGCCCCTCCGGAGTCTGTAACACACCCCTACCGATTGAGTGATGCCCGCGGGGCTTATGATGAGTGATTGTGAGGATGCCTGATGGGCAGAGTGATTGTGAGGATGACTGATTGGCAGAGTGATTGTGAGGTTGCCTGATGGGCAGAGTGATTGTGAGGTTGCCTGATGGGCTAATACAAAAAGATATTGTGATGAGAAATGATTATGGCCCGAGGGGAAGTTTTATGAAGATTTTTACTGAGTTTTCAAACTATGATTTACTTCGTTTTCAAACTGGTTTTACTGAGAATTGCATTGAGATATACTGATATTGCACTTGTTTTCAAGGGATTTCTGGAAACTAAATTCAAACTTATTATTTGATGAATACTACATAGTGACTTGGTGTTTTATTGGTTTGTGGAATTGTGTACCTGTCCTGTGTGTTTATATTACTGAGACTGTGATTTATTTTCATTACTACTGAGTTGGCGTACTCATAAAGACTCCCTGTGCCTCCGTGCAGAGATTCAGGTACCGATTTGGAGCAGTAGCTGCCTTGTTCGTTAGCAGCAGTTCACGGGATTTTGAGGTAGTTGTCCAGCGTCCACAGCTTCTCCATTTCCCTTCCCTATTTAGCTCTAGTATTTGATTCAGAAAAATATATTATAGTTTTAGCAGATTTAGATTTATTTATTCTTAGATGCTCATGACTATTGACTCCATTTCTTGGGAGGTTGGTTAAACAATTATTGGGACGTTAATATTAATTTCATTATTTATGGTATGGTTGCATGCTTATTATTAAATTGTGAACTCTTGTATTGAACAAATGCGTAGTAAAGTGATGGTTGGCTAGCCTAGTTCCACGATAGGCGCCTTCACGACTTGTAGGATTTGGGGTCGTGACAAGTTGGTATCAGAGCACTAGGTTACATAGGACTCAACGGTCATGAGCAAGTTTAGTAGAGTCTTGTGGATCGGTACAGAGACGTCTGTACTTATCTTCGAGAGGCTGCAGAACTTTTAGGAAACATCTCTATTTTTCTTGAACTCTATCGTGCCATTTATTGATTCGAGAAATCTAAACTTACGTTGTTTCATTCTCTCACAGATGGTGAGGAAACGCAATACCGATCAGGGTGACCAGGCACTAGCCAGACCCACAAGGGGTCGAGGCCGTGGTAGAGGTAGGGGACCAGCCCAGGCAGCAGTCGGGGTAGTACCACAGGATCCCCCTATCGTTCAGGATCAGGTTCCCGCCGATGGTGCTCCAGCGGAACAGGCTCAGGCACCGGCAGTGCCTATTGTTATTCCGGGTCTTCAGGAGACCCTGGCTCAGATATTGACGGTGTGTTCCAGTTTAGCTCAGACAGTTTCTATGTCCACTACTGCCAATGCACCTCAGACTGGAGGAGGCAATCGGACTCCAGCTGCCCGGACACCTAAGCAGGTTGTACGGGGTATTCAGGCACCAGGAGCAGCCCCAGTTCAACCGGTTGCTCTAGCTCAGGATTTTGTGGTTGCTGCTATGCCAGAGGATGACGCCCAAGATTTTCTTGATAAATGCCAGAGGATACTACGTACTGCGGGTATTTTGGAGACCAGTGGGGTCTCGTTTGTTACATTTTAGTTTGCGGGTGCTGCTTTTACTTGGTGGAAGTCATTCGAGAGGTGTAGGCCGGTTGGTTCAGCACCTCTCACCTGGCAGCAGTTCTCCACAATCGTTTTGGAGAAATATGTTCCTTAGTCCCACAGAGAGGAGCATCGTAGGCAGTTTGAGCAGTTGCGTCAGGGAGAATTATCAGTCACCCAGTACGAGATGAGGTTTTCTGAGTTAGCCAGACATGCGTATGAGATTGTCCCTACTGACAGGGAGAGGATTAGGCGGTTTGTAGATGGTCTCTCGTATCAACTTCGGATTTTGATGACCAGAGAGAGGGTGTCTGGAGTCACATTTGATCAGGTTGTTGATATTGCTCGAGATATTGAGTCGGTTCGTAGGCAGGATCGGGAGGAAAGAGAGGTCAAGAGGCCTCGGGGATCAGGTAATTTCAGTAGTTCTCCTCCTAGAGGGCAATTTCAGCCTAACAGGGGTCGTTCATTTAGACCTCCACAGCCAGTTCGCCCATCTTACATTGGTGTATCGTCGGGGCAGGGTCCTCGCAATTCTCATCAAGGACGTTCATCTTTTAGTGCCCTTCCAGCTCAAAGCTCCGCCCGAGCATCATCTTATCAAGGTTCTTCTATGCATGGTTCTTCTGGTGGTTATCATGGTGGCAGGGGTTTTCGTCAGTTTTCATCTCCAGATCCAGGTAATTGTTATGAGTGTGGAGAGTTCGTACATGAGTGGAGGCAGTGTCCCCGTCGTCCTAGTAGTTCAGCTCAGCAGAGGGTTCAGCCCTCGGCTTCAGCCCTAGTTATTTCACCACCTACCCAGGCCTCTAGGTGTGGTGGTCAGGCAGCTAGAGGCCGTCCTAGAGGGGGAGGTCGAGTAGGTGGAGGCCAGCCACGTATTTATGCACTTCCGGCTAGGCCTGATGCTATGGCGTCAGATGCAGTGATTACAGGTACTATTTCAGTTTGTCACAGTGATGCTTTGGCTTTATTTGACCCTGGTTCCACGTACTCTTATGTCTCATCCTATTTTGCTCATTTTCTGAATATGCCCCGTGAGTCTCTAATTACTTCTGTTCATGTTTCGACTCCGGTGGGTGATACTATTGTTGTGGACCGTGTGTATCGGTCGTGTCTTATATCTATTGGGGGTCTGGAGACCCGAGTGGACTTGATGTTACTGAGTATGGTCGATTTCGATGTAATTCTGGGCATGGATTGGTTATCCCCATGTCATGCTATTCTTGATTGTCACGCTAAGACCGTTACCTTAGCTATGCCCGGAGTTCCGAGAGTTGAGTGGAGGGGGTCTATAGAGCATGTGCCTAGCAGAGTGATTTCTTATTTAAAGGCTCAGCGTATGGTTGAGAAAGGGTGTGAATCTTATCTTGCGTTTGTGAGGGATGTTAGTAGTGAGACTCCATCTGTGGATTCTGTTCCCGTAGTCCGTGATTTTCCGGATGTATTCCCTGCAGACCTGCCAGGCATGCCACCTGACAGGGATATTGATTTTGGTATTGACCTGGTGCCCGATACTCATCCTATTTTCTATTCCACCTTACCGTATGGCACCAACAGAGTTGAAAGATGTGAAAGAGCAACGTCAGGAACTCTTAGATAAGGGGTTTATTCGGCCAGTGTGTCACCTTGGGGTGCGCCGGTGTTGTTTGTGAAAAAGAAGGATGGTTCGATGCGCATGTGTATTGATTATAGACAGTTGAATAAGGTTACGGTGAAGAATCGTTATCCGTTGCCTCGTATTGACGACTTATTTGATCAGCTTCAGGGAGCTAAGGTATTCTCCAAGATCGATTTGAGGTCGGGGTATCATCAGTTGAAGATTCGGGATTCTGATATTCCGAAAACGGCTTTCAGGACCAGATACGGTCATTATGAGTTTTTGGTTATGTCATTTGGGCTGACCAATGCCCCAGCAGCGTTCATGCAATTGATGAACAGCGTATTTCAGCCCTATCTTGATACTTTCGTTATCGTATTCATTGATGACATCCTGGTTTATTCTCGTAGCCAGGAAGAGCATGCTCAGCACTTGAGAATCGTGTTGCAGAGATTGAGGGAGGAGAAGCTTTATGCAAAATTCTCCAAGTGTGAGTTTTGGCTTGGTTCAGTAGCTTTCTTGGGGCACGTGGTGTCTAGTGAGGGTATTCAGGTGGATCCGAAAAAGATTGAGGCGGTGCAAAGTTGGCCTAGACCGTCCTCAGCTACAGAGATTCGGAGTTTTCTTGGTCTGGCGGGTTACTACCGTCGCTTTGTGGAAGGATTTTCTTCTATTGCTTCGCCTCTGACCAATTTGACACAGAAGGGTGTTTTATTCAGATGGTCTGATGAATGTGAGGAGAGCTTTCAGAAGCTCAAGTCAGCATTGACCACAACTTCGGTATTAGTGTTGCCTACTGGTTCGGGTTCTTACATGGTTTATNCTTAAGATTTGGCGGCATTATTTGTATGGGGTACAGTGTGAGACTTTCACCGATCATCGTAGTTTGCAGTATTTGCTGAGGCAGAAGGACTTGAATTTGCGACAGAGGAGATGGTTGGAGCTTCTCAAGGATTATGATTTAACTATCTTGTATCATCCGGGGAAGGCCAATGTGGTGGCCGATGCCTTGAGTCGCAGAGCCGAGAGTTTGGGAAGTCTAGCTTATCTTTAAGCAGCAGAGCGACCTTTAGCCCTTGATGTTTAGGCTTTAGCGGGTCAGTTAGTGATATTGGACTTGTCAGATCCTCCACGGGTGGTAGCTAGCATGGCTTCCCGGTCTTCTTTATTTGATCAGATTAAGGCACGACAGTATGATGACCGGCACCTATTAGTTCTTCAGGATAAAGTTCGTCGGGGTGATGCCACAGATGTGACTATTGGGGATGATGGAGTTATGAGGATGCAGGGTCGCATTTGCGTGCCCAATGTAGAGGGTATTCGAGAGATGATATTAGTAGAGGCTCACAGCTCGCGGTATTCTATCCATCCGGGTGCCGCGAAGATGTATCAGGATCTGAAACAGCAGTATTGGTGGAGACGGATGAAGAGAGATATTGTTGAGTATGTAGCACGGTGTCTCAACTGCCAGCAGGTCAAGTATGAGCACCAAAGACCAGGTGGTCTGCTTCAGAGGCTAGATATTTCAGAGTGGAAGTGGGAGCGAATTACTATGGATTTTGTAGTTGGGCTTCCACGGACTTCGAAGGGTTTTGACACTATTTGGGTCATTCTGGATAGATTGACCAAGTCCGCGCATTTCATTTATGTCAGTACTACTTATGCTTTAGAGCGGTTAGCTGGTATCTACATTAAGGAGATTGTCCGGTTGCATGGAGTTCCGGTTTCTATTATTTCTGACAGAGGTACTCAGTTCACATCTCAGTTTTGGAGAGACGTATAGAAAGGTATGGGGACTGATGTAGAGTTGAGCACTGCATTTCACCCTCAGACCGACGGGCAATCGGAACGGACTATTCAGATATTGAAGGATATGTTACGGGCTTGTGTGATTGATTTTGGTGGTTCATGGGATCAGTTTTTGCCATTAGTGGAGTTTGCATATAATAACAGCTATCAGTCCAGTATTCAGATGGCCCCGTATGAGGCTTTATATAGTAGGAGGTGTAGATCTCCGGTTGGTTGGTTCGATCCTGGTGAGGCTAAGTTACTGGGCACAAATTTGATTCAGGATGCGTTGGAGAAGGTGGAGTTGATTCAGGAGCGACTTCGCACGACGCAGTCTCGGCAGAAGAGTTATGCGGACTGGAAGGTCTGGGATGTTTCATTTATGGAAGGTGATAAGGTACTGCTAAAAGTGTCACCCATGAAAGGTGTTATGAGGTTCGAAAAGAGAGGAAAGCTGAGTCCTCGGTTTATTGGTCCTTTTGAGGTGCTTCAGAAGGTTGGAGAGGTAGCTTATAGACTTGCTTTGCCACCCAGCTTGTCGAGTATTCATCCAGTGTTTCATGTGTCGATGCTCAGAAAATACGTTGGTGATCCGTCTCATGTGTTAGACTTCAGCACAGTTCAGCTCGAGGGTGATATGTCATACGAGGTTGAGCCANGAAGGTCTGGGATGTTTCATTTATGGAAGGTGATAAGGTACTGCTAAAAGTGTCACCCATGAAAGGTGTTATGAGGTTCGAAAAGAGAGGAAAGCTGAGTCCTCGGTTTATTGGTCCTTTTGAGGTGCTTCAGAAGGTTGGAGAGGTAGCTTATAGACTTGCTTTGCCACCCAGCTTGTCGAGTATTCATCCAGTGTTTCATGTGTCGATGCTCAGAAAATACGTTGGTGATCCGTCTCATGTGTTAGACTTCAGCACAGTTCAGCTCGAGGGTGATATGTCATATGAGGTGGAGCCACTAGCAATTTTGGCTCGTGAGGTCAGAAAGCTGAGATCTAAAGAGATAGCATCAGTGAAGGTGCAGTGGAGAGATCAGCAAGTGGAGGAAGATACTTGGGAGACCGAGCGGGAGATGCAGAGAAAATATCCGCACTTGTTTGAGACTCCAGGTATGTTTCTATACTCGTTCGAGGACGAACGTTTGTTTAAGAGGGGGAGAATGTAACGACCCGATCCGTCGTTACGTAAAACCTGCATTATAACTGTTGTTATTGACCTGTTATAGATTGGTTATGATTTATTTGATGTATTAGAGTTGATAGACTTGGAATCGAATGGTTGTAGTGAGAGTTCAGTCAATTAGCCTTTAAAAATAGCCTTAAAATGGGAAAAGTCAACTAAGAGTTGACTTATTGGTAAATGACCCCGGAATGCGGATTTTATGGTTCGAATAGCTTCGTTAGGTGATTTGGGACTTAGGAGTATGTTCAGAACAATTTTGTGATGTCCGGTGTAGAATTAGGCTTGAATTGGCGAAAGTTAGTTTTTGGTGATTTCCGGTCGGCAGTGGAAAAATAGCTATCAGGGTCGGAATGGAATTCCGAAAGTTGAAACAGGTTCGTAATGTCATTTGGATTTGTGTGCAAATTTTCAGGTCAATCGGAGTTGATTTGGATAGTTTCGGCATCATTGGTGGATTTTAGGAATATCAAAGTTCTTAGGCTTGAATCCAATGTAAATTTGGTGTTTTGTTGTTAATTTTGGTGTTTCGAGGGTGCAACTAAGTTTGAATGATGTTATGGGATATGTTGGTAAGTTTGGTTGGGGTCCCGAGGGTCTCGGGATTGATTCCAGGTTGCTAACGGGCATTTTTGGACTTAGAACAATTGCTGGTTTTCTGGTGTCAGTGCAACAGATTTTTACTCTCTGCAATCGCATGAAGAGAGCCGCGATCGCATAGAGCATTTTGAGAGGGGGCAGAATTTACACTCTGCGATTGCATAGGTGTGCCCGCGATCGCAGAGGTCGAGCAGGTAAGCCAGTGCGGTCGCGTAGGGTTGTTATAGGCGCGTGGGGTCGTTGGTCAAAATCACTGTGCAATCGCGGAGGTCGAAGTGAGTGCACTGTGCGATCGCAGGGGAAAAGCTGCGATCGCGGAGAACAATTTACTGGTAAGTTAAATAAAAGCCCTTTCGCGACTTAAACCTTATTTTTCACCATTGTTGTGCGGAAAAAAGCTCTTGGGGCGATTTTGAAGAAAGAAATCCTTGTTCTTCATTGAGGTAAGTGTTCTAGTCATTAAAACTCGATTATGGGTGATTATAGAACATAATACCAGTGTAAATTCTTGGAAAATCAGTAGAAAAATTGGGTTTTAGGGCTTGAGATTATGAGACCTTTAGGGGTCGATTTGAGGGGTCAAACGAACTCCGATTTGGGTGTTCTTTATATGTACGGACTCGTGAGAGGACGAAGAACACTTTTGTATGAAAATTTCTGAGTTTCGGGACGCGGTCCCGGAGGTCAGGTTTTGACCAAATTCGGATTTTTGAGCTAAATTCGATATTTTTCAATTGGGATTTATTCCTTAAGCACATATTGATGATAAAAATCTAAACTTGGTAGATTTGGAGCCTTAGGAGGTCGATTCGAGAGGCAAGCGCATTGAGGAATAATTTCGGGCTAGTTTTGAGGTAAGTAATGTCTTTAAATCCTGTCCTGAGGGTGTGAAACCCCGGACTATGCACCCTTTCACGGGTTTTGAAATGGAAAGGTGGAAACTTTGGAAACTCTTTTCCTATTTAGGCGACTATTGAATTGCGAAATCGATTTTTAAGCCTTTGCTTAATTAGTATTTATATATTATGATATGTTTTGGGCTGTAAGCCGTGTTTGGGGCCTAGTGCCGACTTGTTTACCCCTTGAGGGTTGTGTTTACTATTTTTTTTTACTCACTGATATGTTATGATCTTACACTCAGTCTTTTCCTGTGAAATTATTTTGACACTCAGAGTATTTTGATACTACTTCTTGAAAATAAAATACTATTTTTGGGTCGAGAACCCGATATATTATGGCCTGAAGGGAAAATTGAGAATGTCTGACTGAGTGAGGCTGTTGGCCTATATTGTGAGGATGTTATGATATGAGTGAGGTTGCTTGCCTATATTGTGAGGATGATATGATATGAGTGAGGCTGCGGGCCTATATTGTGTGTGATTTATGTCATGTTGTGGCTTATTATAGCGCTTGGGCTGTAGGAGCCCCTCCGGAGTCTGTAACACACCCCCAGTGAGCGCCGGTACCGATTGAGTGATGCCCGGGGGGCTTATGATGAGTGATTGTGAGGATGCTTGATGGGCAGAGTGATTGTGAGGATGACTGATGGGCAGAGTGATTATGAGGTTGCCTGATGGGCAGAGTGATTGTGAGGTTGCCTGATGGGCTAATACAGAAAGATATTGTGATGAGAAATGATTATGGCCCGAGGGGAAGTTTTATGAAGATTTTTACTGAGTTTTCAAACTATGATTTACTTCGTTTTCAAACTGGTTTTACTGAAAATTTCATTGAGATATACTGATATTGCACTTGTTTTCAAGGGATTTCTGGAAACTAATTTCGAACTTATTATTTGATGAATACTACATAGTGACTTGGTGTTTTACTGGTTTGTGGAATTGTGTACCTGTTCTGTGTGTTTATTACTCAGACTGTGATTTATTTTCATTATTACTGAGTTGGCGTACTCATAAAGACTACATGTGCCTCTGTGCACAGATTCAGGTACCGATTTGGAGCAGTAGCTGCCTTGTTCGGTAGCAGCAATTCATGGGATTTTGAGGTAGCTGTCCAGCGTCCACAACTTCTCCATTTCTCTTCCCTATTTAGCTTTAGTATTTGATTCAGAGACATATATTATAGTTTTAGCAGAATTAGCTTTATTTATTGTTAGATGCTCATGACTATTGACTCCAGTTCTTGGGAGGTTGGTTAGACAATTATTGGGACGCTAATATCAATTTCATTATTTATGCTATGGTTGCATACTTATTATTAAATTGTGAACTCTTGTAATTGAACAAATGCGTAGTAAAATGATGGTTGGCTAGCCTAGTTCCACGATAGGCGACATCACGACCCGTAGGATTTGGGGTCGTGACATAAATTTTCCTTTTCGAGCAAATATTTTGGATCGTTAGTATTTTGATAGCATATTAGATATCTTCAGACGGTAGTACTCCACCAGCTTTAAAAAATATCACCAAATAACTTGCCGTGTTTCAATAGCTAATTAGGTCTTTTATTCCGGAATTTTCCGTCATTTATTAAGGAAAAAATGTTTACTTTAGGAGGTCCAACATTAAAAATAATATATATAAATTATAAAATCCCAAAATATAAGAAAATAAATCTTTTAAGCCCCTAAATTCTTACCCCCGACCGCATACTAATTACAACGGGCAGATACAAAGGAATTTTTACAATGCTATACACTATTGGAAGTCTTATTAGTCCGAAGACTCAAGTTTTAATATATTACCTTCTATATACAAATTTATCAATTGTATACACTTCAGAAATTAAATGAGTATTCATTTTATATTAGGAATCAATTATTTCTCATCCTTATTCTCTCTCCCTCATGTGCTCTCTTTCTCTGTCTCTCTCTCTCCTGCTCTCTTTCTCTCTCTATGTCTCTCTATTTCTCAATCCCGAATTCTAGTAAAGTAGAGCAAAGAAAAAGAGAGCAGCAATTCCATCATTGACAACCATTAAAAAGCTTTAAAGCTTTGAATTCGAATTTGAGTTTTCAAAAAATATTATTTGTTTGAATTGGGTATTGTTGCAAAGAATTGAGAATTTTCTCTACGTCTCTCTCTATCTCTAAAGCCCTAATTTCAGTATTGTAAAGCAAAGGAAAAGCAGCAATTCCGTCATTGACAGCCATTAAAAATTTTGAAGCTTTGAATTCGAATTTGGGTTTTCAAAAACCATTATTTGTTTGGATTGGGTGTTGTTGCAAATAATTGAGAATATGGCTTGGAGTTTATATCTCAATCTTGAGGGTGTTTTGGTGAAGATTGAAACTAGAAGAAGAAGAAGAAGAAGAAGAAGACATGACATACATTATATTTACGAAATTGTAGTAAAATTGTATTAAGTTGTTTATATATATATATTTTTTATTTAACTATTGTATGAAATTTGAACAATATTTTATAAAAACTATATTTAAGTTGTATGATATTGTAGTTGTATATAACTGAGTAGAAATAATGTATGAAAATTATAGAGAAGTTGTAGATAAAGTTGTAGATAAGTTGTATAATATATAATTAATTGTATGAAATTTGTTTTTCTATGTATAAATCAGATACAAAATATACGAAAGACATATTGTATAAAATTTGTATTTAAGTTGTATGTTATTGTAGTTGTATTTAATTGGGTAGAAATAATATGTGAAAGTTGTAGATAAATTGTATATAATATATAATTAATTGTATGAAATTTGAACAATATTTTATAAAAACTATATTTAAGTTGTATGTTATTGTAGTTGTATTTAATTGGGTAGAAATAATATGTGAAAGTTGTAGATAAATTGTATATAATATATAATTAGTTGTATGAAATTTGTTTTTACTATGTATAAATCAGATACAAAATATACAAAAGACATATTGTATAAAATTTGTATATTGTATGATATTGTAGTTGTATTTAACTGGGTAGAAATAATGTATGAAAATTATAGATAAGTTATATAATATATAATTAATTGTATGAAATTTAATATATGTGAGTATTGAAATTAATTTCGCTGCACGTATAATAATCTTACAAGATTGACGATTATTTCACTTATTATTTTAGTATTAGTCGTCTATGTCAGAATGGAATAGAAAAGAATAGAAAGAATGACGACGACGAAGATGAATAAGTTGACCGTCCAAAAAGAGACGTTTTTACGCTTTCATCAAAATTTATAACAGTAGTCTCAACGAAAATGCCAACTACAAGCTTGGAACAGAAAAACTTGCATTTACTCATACACTGATGACAGTTTATAACATGATCTAAGCTTATATATACATACATAAACTGCCCCGAACGTCTTATGATAGCACATATATATTTAATGAAGTTGCATCTCAATAATGCTTGGTGTTTTTCCTATATGCATTCATGACCTTATTGTGAAATGACATTATTTATATAATTTGATAAATGTTGCCATTGCTGATGCTTATGAGATCTACTATAAGGAAAAAGAGAAGATAAAAAAAATTCAAAAGAAACAGTCTTTGTTAGTGGAGATGCAGGCTCAAGATCAACGTAACTGAGAATATCCAGAGAGTGTGGCTATTTCAAATGTGATGTCCGTAGAAAAGAGAAAGAGAAAAAAAAGGAGAAGCGTGTAACTATATCCCTTGATTGAATACACAAATAATGAATTGAGAGCCTTTTTAATGTAGATTGTACATATTTTGTAAATAAAATTTGTTTACGCCGGATTAACTAAACAAGGACATTAAGGTAATAAAATTTCAAATAGTGTATAGGAACGAAAACATCCCGAAAATAGCTTGCAAATGCTTTAACGTGTATATGATCAATTATTTCTTTGTGTTTTTTATTCGTTTTTCTAAATGAAAAAAGAAGTTTATAATGATTAACTAGGTTAATTCTGAGTTTCTGACCAGTCATATCTACTACTATTTGACGTAAAGCTTTTAGACTATCACAAGACAGGAGATACATAAAACATGCAATGTTGGCTAAAAGTTATACATAGAAATGATTGGAGTTTATGATATATGTCATGGGCGGCTTTCCACGCGCCCCGTGGCGTCCTAGCAAGCATCCCAACGCCTAGCGCCACGGACGGCCCCGTGGTCT